>VYZW01023851.1:1941-43761 GCA_013401315.1 Balaeniceps rex
AGTCTGCTCATAAGTTCAAGTGTGTTCAGTGAGAATGGAAACGGATGATCTCTTCCATCTTAGTATACACAATATAGTAGGTTTTTTCCACCAAGTGCTTTTAACTTGCATAATTGAACCAATTAAGAGAATGGCAAAAGATTAAAAAGAGACCAATTTTTCTCCGTTGCTTCAAAGTTTATAGGTACTAGAATGTTTAAGTTAGGTAAAAATGCTTTCCATATCTGTATTGGAAATGGAACTATGTTGGAAGCTTTTAAAAACGTATATTTAATTCGGGTTGAGGTATGCCACGCTATCTTTGCCAAGCAATTTGAATGGGAATCCACAGATGACTGTTACTGAAAGGGTTCCACATGATAGGCAAAGGTTATCAGTGTTTTCTGTGATTAAAATGTAGATCTGTAATGCTTTGCAGCATTTAAAGACATTGAAATTGTGGTACTATATCAAACCCGTGTGTAGTTAAAACTTCAATTTTGTACTTTTTCATGTAGGTGGTGTTTTTAATATTCCTTAAGTGCTACAAAACTGCTGCAAACACTTGTAAATACAAGTAGTCACAGGATGGCAGGGAGAGACTCAAACCTGTGATTTGGTCAATGACAACTTCCTTTTTTTAATAATTTAAAAATGTAATTTAGTAAATTCTTCATGAAATAGCGACTTNNNAATCAGTAAAAAGGAGATGCAGCCGACACATCCTATCAGATTAGGTCTGGCTCTAAACTTCTCCGTGTTTTATTATGAGATTCTTAATTCCCCGGAGAAAGCCTGTTCCCTTGCAAAAACGGTAAGTCTAAGGGGGGAGGAAATTCCATTTATATTATTTGCATAACCTTTTGTCGCATGGCCAATGGAGTTGTTTGTTTTTATAACACTAGGCTTTTGATGAAGCAATTGCTGAACTTGATAAATTAAGTGAAGAGTCATACAAAGACAGCAAGCTAATAATGCAGTTACTGAGAGACAACTTGACAGTGAGTATCATTAAAGTTTTCATATTGTTGATAATGGGATCGGGTTTTGTGGCAGAGTTGTCCTGTTCATTCTTAGCTGTGGAGCTGTGTCTGTCATTTACTTACAGATGAGTTTAGAGTACATCATATTTCTGAGCTACATCTTTTTCTCCTGCCTAGTCTTTTTTGTCTGCATGCTAATTAACACTGTTCTCTGACACGACAAATGGACCACATTTTTCAGGGTTTTTTTTATTCAAGGAATTTAGCTTATTTAAGTGGCACAGTTTGGACTGTGACTCGCAAAGCTATTATCTTTTGTTAAATAGCATTTGAGAATAGTCACATTTGCCTCTTCAAAACTTACGTAAAATTTCATACAGCTTATGCTATGTGATTGCATATGCAAGAAATAGATCCTACATGAAAACTACAAACAAAGCTAGCAAGTCCATTTAAAGGCCTGTTGTTTGGGGTTTTTTTGTTTGTTTTTAATTTTGGTAAAGCTGAAATTGGAATCAGTGCTAGCCAGGCTATTTCCATGGCAGTCGTAAAACAACTGCCTTAATTCTTTTTTTTTTTCCCTTGGACTCATAGCTGGCTGTGGTGTAAGTTATGGACCAAGATTGTGTTGCTCTGTCAGAGCAATCAAAATCTTCATCTTGTATGTGGGGTTTTTTTAACCTACTTTGAACTTTAAAACTGGCAAAGATAAATATCTAAAGCAAATGAAACAGTAAATGCAAGCAAACATGCAATAGTGTAATTAATGGCATAGTTCATTCCCAGGTCTTGGGGGGGAGGGGAGCAAGCTGCAAGCCAGAACTGAAAAAATAAGAAGCACCTCTTGTCGCCAGATGTAACCCCTTGTTCATATTCTGTGCATCTGATATCAGAGACATTTATAAAATAGCTGGGCTTCTTTTAACATAACTAGAAGTGAAGTTGTGCAGTTGCATAAAATTGGAGTTGCCATATTTTCTGGTTTTGTTTCTAATGCTTTATTTCCCTGTTCCTTGGAACCTTTTCTACTAGAATGGCAACTTAACACTACTGAAATAATTACTTGTGATTGTTCCAACTGTTGCTTACAAAACAAATGGAAGAGATTTCTCAACCTCTGTAATGGAGACAGATACAGGGTTGGCATCACTCTCAATGTCTGTGTGTGCTGTCCCCTTGAGTGAGATTGCTCAAGAGCTGTCCTCTGAATGAGTGGCATTGAAATAGAGAATAGAAGCTCACTTTAATTGCTACCTTCCAGTAAAAATAATGTAAAGCTTGTCATAGCAGTTGGAAAGCAAATTGTTTCATACAAGAGCAAAAGTTGGAGTGAGCTACCACAGTGTGTGAATTATGGTAGTAGGCCTTATAATTGATATGAGCGTTCCATTATAAGGGAGAAAGCTGTAGACAGCTGCAGGATTCCATATTCTCGAATGGATGATATGTCTTGCCTTAAATGCTTAGTGTGACCTGTATGAGTGCATTGATTCCATGTTTTTCCACAACTTCTTGAGGTAGAAAATAAGCTATGATGTATGTGTGACTGACAAAGACTGCAATGAATTTCAAAAATGTAGAAAAGGTCTGTTTTGCTAGCTATGCAAGTGTGTTACAAAGGCTTTGGACAGTGATTCAGCATGTTGATCAGTTATGTGCAGGAGCGGTTTCTTGTTGATTCTTTTTATGTTGAGTCTTGTATGGCTGAAGAAGAGTCTGTGTTCATTCTCAGCAGGGACTGAAGGCGGAGAAGTGTTCAGAGGGTTGTTCAATCTATCAAGTTAAAATCTGTTTTACTGGGATTGCTAGATAATTCCTTCTTTGCTCTGTTATGAAATTGGTTTTTCTTTAAAAAACAAAACAAAACAAAACCACAAAACCCCCCCCAAAAAAAAGGCATCCCTTCCCCCTAAGGGTTTTTTCCCCAGCAGATTTGTTAAACTGTGCTCTCAGCTGGTAATCCTCCTTTCATACCAGTCAGGCCCTTTTTATTTAAGGAATAAAGGCATGTATATGTACATATCTGTAGATACTCTAAAGGTGAGGATTTAGGATAGAAGCCTCTGATAAAATTCTAATAAAACTGTTCTTACTAACTGTTCCTTATAAGAATAGCACTGAAGTCGAGAATAACGTAGTATTCTAATAATGTAGTATAGAATGTCATGCAGGGGCTAGAAGCTGACAAGTATGCTGTTGTCTCCAGTAAACTAACTTGTTGCTTAATGCCTTCAGCAAGGAACACTTAGTGCAGATATCGTGTATTATGGTCAGAGCAAGAAAAAGGCTAGTGGTATTGTGCAAGTTTCTCTATTGTCTTGTATTCCTGGAAAGGATAAAATGTTTCTGATGATGGATTTTTTTTTTTTTAAGCATCTTGTGAGACCTTAGTGTAGGTAGAGAGTGGACTGTAGGTAGAGTGAGAATTAGTTGTCCTTAGGTTTTACCACCTTATGCTATAGAGCGTGAAGGATTCAGTTAATACTGCTATAACTCCATAAAGCAAGAGATTATAAAGCAAGAGATTACAAATCATACTGGGCTGGTAATAGTTTGGAAGCAGCCAGCATGGCAAAATACTTGGTTCACAAAATCTCTTTGCCCTGGGTGTTGCTCTGGAACTGATGCTTAGTTTCCTTAGTTGGTACTTAATCTTGATATATGGCTCCTTAGTACAATTTTATGGAGCTGAAAATAAGATTTTGTGCATACTGCATGTTTAGCCTGATTTTCTTCCCTCCTTGCCCTGCTCTCCAAGTTTGGAAGCTCTGTGTTCCAAAAGTTGCTGAAGGGGGGCATGACTGACTAAATAGAGCCAAGGAATAGAGATTTCAGTGAAATGTTTGTGTTTTTAAAAAATCAAAAAACTTCAGATGCCTGTTTGGAAGAAAAGGTAGCATTCACTCTAATGCTGGATGTCGAGAGAGACCTTTACTGAAGCTCTTCCTTCAGAAAGATGCATAAAGCTCACATGAAGAGAAGGTAGAAATCCACAGGAAACCAAATATTCTTAGTTCCTGATTCTTAAAGTATCTGTTCTGTAGGTCTGATTATTGCCTGCTTGTAATCGTATTTTAGTGAGCCTTGTGGGTATGAGACTCTGGTTTTGACTGTTCGTGAACTTCCTCATTAAATGCAGTGTAGGGTTGGGGCACCTGGGACTAGATTTCTATTTTGGCTTGTGTAGAAGTAATAGCCAAGAAATGTATTCATGTTAATGTGCGCTTTTTTTTTCCATGGTGCTTAGTAGGACCTCTTACAAAATTATTATTTAAGAAGTAGGCTTTCTTTCTAATAATTCCTTATTAATAATTAGTCCATAAATGTTAATATCTTACATATTTTACTCTGTTTTCTTTCCCAAACAGTTGTGGACATCGGATACCCAAGGAGATGAAGCCGAAGCAGGAGAAGGAGGGGAGAATTAACCAGCCTTCCAACTTCCATCTGCCTCATTCTGAAATTTACACAGTAGACCATTTGTCATCCATGCTGTCCCACAAATAGTTTTTGTTTACGATTTGACAGGTTTATGTTACTTCTATTTGGATTTCTATATTTCCCATGTGGTTTTGTTTAATATTAGGGGAATAGAGCCAGTTAACATTTGGGGAACCTACCTGTTTTCATCTGAGGTGGCCAATATAGGGTTGTGAAATTTTTATACAAGTTTTACATGTTTGGCATAGTACTTTTGGTACATTGTGGTTTCCCACAAGGCCAGTGTTAAAACAGCTTTCTATGTCAAGCAAAGATGACTGCTTGCATATTGGTCTGTCATGATGGAAAAAAGGGATAATCAGTTGCAGCCACAGGTGTAGTTAGCATGAGTATTCAAGCTGGAGCACACATGGCTGTGAATAAACTGATGTCCCATAGATATTGCATGTCAAGTCAACATGTGAAATCTGTGGAATATACCAATCAAGGGTACATCTTTGATTGCAGCTGAAGTGTTCCTTAAGACAGTTTGATAACCCAGTCAACTTTCTCTAGAGAAGGACAGAGAAACGGTTCACATTCCATTATTTGTAAAGTTACCTGCTGTTGCTTTCATTATTTTTGCTACACATTTTATTTGTATTTAAATGGTTTAAGCAACCTAAGAACAAATGTACAAGTAACGATGCAGTAAAAAATGAATTGCTTGGTATCCATAATGACACTGTATATCGAGCACAGCAGTAAAACAAAAACCCATGTATTTAACTTTTTTAGGTTTTTTGCTTTTGTGATTTTTTTTTTTTTTTTTANTTTGATACTTGCCTAACATGCATGTGCTGTAAAAATAGTTAACAGGGAAATAACTTGAAATGATGGCTAGCTTTGTTTAATGTCTTATGAAGTTTTCATGAACAATCTAAGCATAACTGTTCAGAACATGTGTATTAAGTTGATGTAAGTGGAATAAAAGTTTTATGAATGGACTTTTCAACTACCTTTGGTGTAGATTTCATGTCATCTGTCTTCCCACACCTTTTAGAGTAATGGCAGTATTATACACAAATTGAATATGGAAGTATTTTTATTATGGAAAAACCTTAATACACATTTAGGCATTTAGTTAATTCCAGGGAAGTCAAGATTGAATATTTTGTATCTGATTTTGATTGCTCTAATTAATTTTCAACTTTTAGATGCCTACAGCTTTCTAACTGTCCGGCTGGTACTCTGGAGATACTTTAACAAACATATGGTCCCCAGACTTACAGCAAAAGGCGTACCAAGTTCTTTAAGAGCTGACCTTTGGAATAGGTCTAGTTGTATGGAAACCCATCGCTTGCTGCTGTTAGCTCGTTAAAGGAGAACTGAGCTGGAGCCTCTGTAGAGTTTAGAGGGTTCAGGCCCTACAGCTCAGTTTGTGGAAAGGCTCCCCAGAGTAACAATGCTCTTCCTTTCCTCGTCCCCAGTGAGGTCTGTGCTGATGGTATTCACAGAATAACTATGGCATTTGTAGATATTTGGGTTGAAACTGAAATAATTATGGGGAAATAGAGACTAATTTTCAAACAGTATCACATCTCTGTCAAGAACTGAGACTCTTGGAAAATAATTGAACTGTATTAAAAAATTATTGTTGTATTTATATAGTCAACATAAGGGAAGCTCGAGTGGCCTTTCTCTTGATTGAGGTGCACCTCTAAGCACAGTGTAAGTATTTTCTAGTTTTAGGTACCTTTTATTTGGGTGAAAAAGTTATCTTGGTGTCAGGTTAATCTGATACGTGGAAGAATAAGATGAAGCAAGTCACTGAACATGAACTCCATTGCCTTATCCTTTTGCACATGCAGTGGGCTTAAGCAAGTTACAGGTCTGACTTTTTTAGAAGTTCAGTATAGGCTTTTTCTTGTATTTTTTTTCAAAAAAAAGTTAAAATACATATGATCATTGCATTTGGAATGTGATACTCCATTTGTAGAAGCAGCTGAGCCCTTTGTTCCAGAATTTAAGGATCGAGATTGGTAGAAAAGGTGGGTAGGATAATCTTAAACCTTAAAAAAGTAGTTAGGGACACTAGTCACCATTCCTAGAATTGAAAGTTAATAATCTGTTATAATAAGTAATAAAAATTAGAATCTGATTAAGAACGGGAAGAAGGGAAGAATATGGAGGGCAAAGGTTAATGAGGCTTTCTAAGGGAGAACTTAGTATATCCCTCAATTACCGCTGAAAAAAGTAACAATGACTTCTTTAATACATGAAAGCACTTGTCAACAGGAAAAAGCAGTAATCAAATACATTTACAAAACAAAGAGCTACATTCCAGTCTGGAAGCAATGCAAGTTGGCAGCCCATGACTAAAAAAATTCCTTTGGGGACATTGGATCCACTTTTAGAAAGGAGAGACCATTGGCTCACTCTATAGCAAATGTGAGTTCTGTCTCTTAGAAAGGCTTTAATGAAGATGTTGCTTCCCGTACTGAAAGGATTTGGCTTTCAACTTGCAAGGTAAACTGCTTTACTCTAAACTTTTAAATTTAAGCTATATGAAATAACACAACCTGAAAGTGCTTTTTTTGCTTTTTTTTTTAAAAAAAAAAACTTTATTGAACTGTTTAAGAAAGTTTTGAGTTAATAGGGTTCTGTAAAGTTATTCCATGTACCTGGATAAATCAAAGTGTTAAAAAGCACATAATCAAATGAGGACTGGTGGAATATAGCAGAAGAAATATTTTACTCTTGTTCCTTTAAACACAAAATATGGAGGATAGAAGGTCATTGAATTCTTTTGGTGCAGTGTCTTTCAGTTTTGGATTTTTTTTTTTTTTAAGAAAGCCTTCTATTATTTCAGTACCTAAGCTGATCTTTTAAATACCAGAGAAGGTTCACCCCTGAGTCTTAGTTTCCTCCATTCCTCCACTAGAGTCATCTACAGCATTTGATCATGAAAAAAATTTCCTGTATTGAATGCTCAGCCTCCTCTTATTACAAGCGTATTTTCATGTATTTTTAGTCTTTGTTCTGACATTGAAGACCCTCCTAAAATGCGGCAGTGTTGCTTCCCGCAGCACACAGCCCATTCTGCAATGTAGTCTCCTGCTTCATTGAGCAGAACAGGCTCACGGGGGCCTTGAATTCTTTGAGCCTCTAGTGCGGCAGTAGCGCTGCATGCATTTGCAATACGGAGTGCTATTTCTACAGGAACTGTGTAGTGCTTACAGCCTACAGATGAGACAGCACAGGCTGAAGGGCCAACGCAGTGAGAGAGGCTGGGGGTGTTTACGCTGAACTGCCTGTTGCATGGAGGGCAGCCCACCGTCCACCTGCAGCCTTGTGCTCCTGAAGGGGAAGGCTTCCAGAATGACAATATGGGCATGCAGAAACTTTAAAGGTGCAAGTTCAAGATGCTGCAGAAGCAGTGTCTGACAGTCCAGTTAGCACCTATGTTTTACTCGCCTTGCCTTATGCTTCGGGTCTGTTTGGAAAGCAGGTAGCTAAACTAGCTACACCACCTGTTGGTAAGCCATCTGTGCAGCCGGCAGCGTGTGACTGGGTATGCTTCCTTATTTCCAGTAATTTACATCTCAGCAAGATCCTGGCAGGCTGATATTTCCAGATTCTGAACGGAGGAGGGAAGGAAGGACAGCCCTATGGATGAGAAAATGTATTGGAAGTCAAGATTTAGCCTCTATTCCCAACCCTCTCCTGGGATTTTTTTTTATGGTAAGTAGCTGTATTTTCTTCCAAGGTGCATTTAAAAGTTGTTGGAAGATAGGGAATCCCAGCCTTTCTGAAAATGGTTACTCAGAGTACCCTTTCAAAGAGGGGAAGTTGCTTGCTACTGATGTGGTGGTAAGGTGCCTCAAAACTCATGTAAGGAACCTGTTGAAAGTGAGAACTAAACAATCGCTCTAGCCTTTGAGCTGTATTCAAAGGCCTTGCATTAATCTTGTGGATATAACTGAAAATAATTTTTTGCCTACCCCACTGTTAGAAAAATTAGTATTACCTGTCAGCTGTAGTAGTAAGAGCTGCTAGTTGTGATAAGACCCAGGCATGATTTTCCACTCTTGACATTACAAATTACACAGTAAACATTGCTCGATTCATTTATTCTTCTGTTTTAATATAACACAATCAATTGTTTTAAGGATTTTTCTCCTTTTTTCCTATCCTCTTGTAGCCTAGTCTGAAATAACCAAAAAAAAAAAAAAAAAACCCAAAAAACCACACACCATTTTAAACCTGCCGAGTGCTAATTGCCATAACAACTACCTGCTTTTTAAAAAATTTAGAAACATTCATGACGAGACAACTCCAATATGAATCCAGAAAATGAAGCTCAATTCTCCGTTTTTTACATGTGCCTTGCTGTCCCCAAGCTCTGCTTTTGACAGATGAGCGACAGGAAAGTGCTCCAAAGACTTCCTACCCCATGTAATTCAGTTTCCAGCTGAAAGCAGAAAAGCTGAGGCTGCGCTCCTGGTTTGGTCTCAGGGTGAGAGATTCCCCCGCGGTTGGTGTGATTGTACGGGAGTCAGCACTTTGCATTATCATTAGTTGTTTGAGTTGCGGGTCAAGTTATCTTCTACCCTCTCCTCAGCAAGGCTGACGTGGAGCTTCAGTAAGCTTCAGCAAAGCACAGCAGTCTTTAAATGGGTGCTTGAAGCAGAACTGCTTTAGAGGTGTAGATTTGCTTTGGAGATGAGAGGGGACATTAGGGGTATTAGTCATACCTTTCTGGTGCGGGAGGATCACAGGGTGAGGCTGTGGCTACGCATCCCTTACCTCCACCATTTAGATGAGGGATGTGTCCACTGGTTTTCCAGTGGGCTAACAGTTATTAGTAGTGAAATACGTACGGGGTAGAGCCAAGTCAATTGTGCTAAGTACCAAATTGCTTTTTTAGAACTAGAGAGAAAATGGCAATTTCAGATTCTGTTCCTAGGCAAAATACAACAATTATGGCTTGGAAGTAGGAGTTTCTAAGGGCTTCAGAGGCTCACTGTGCAAGCTGTGCAGTTTTGCTTGGCCTCTCAGGAACCCACATTTTTGGAACATCTGAGGTTCCTGCAGTGAGCAGGGCAGTTTTAGACATGTTTGGAGAACTTTCTGGTAGAGCTGTTCTGCAGAAAATTTTTTTTTTAAAGGAAACTTTTTCTAACGCAGCTGCTTAGATGGATGCTTAGCCCTACTGGCAAAACCTCCAGACATTACCGGATTGTAGTGGCTGAAAGTAGCCTCGAAGGAAGCTGAAATATACAGGGCCCCCAAACTCAACTACGAGATGCAGATCTGGAATGCTGTAATTCATTGCAGACCCATTACTTTATGTGACTCCTGACTGGGAGGGAGAGGGCAAAAAGAAAAGGTTTCAAGGACAGAACTTCAAATACGTCATGCCCTGGATTACATGTCTGGGGCTTGTCTTTAGAAGGGCTTGGAAAATAGTCAAAGAAAATAAGTATTTTTAACCGTAGGCTACCTTTCTTTTGGTTTTTTCTTTTTCTTTCTTGGGGGGGTGTGTTTTATGTTTTCTTTCTTACTAGATATGTGCTTCCCTGAAGCAACTTAGCAAATGATTTCTGTTGACCAGCCATTTCTTGCCTGACAAGAAACATTGGTTTTGGTGGGAGGAACTTCTCCCTTACTGCCTCTGCTTGCTCCATGTTCTTTCTTCTCCTTGCTCTTAATCCTGGTCCATTGTATAAGCTGTGCTGTAGCACTTTAAAGCTGGAGCATTTCATGAAGAATCTACACATTTGTGGCGAGTAAAGTGCTATCTGCATATTGGAAGTATTCATTTGCAATGCCACTATTGCTGTAGATTAGAGTGTCGTCTGCATAAGATCTAAATATCATACACTTGAGCTGCCATCACAGCAGACCCTCCCAGGCAGACTGGCAAGTGTGCGTGGACCCCAGGTGACTCGTAGGGCAGACATAACAGCTTGTCAACACATGTCAATTTGCAAAGCCAACTCCCAAGCTGCTAAACTTTTTAAGACCCTTAAAGAGGAAAGAATTATTTAAACATAAATCCTTATCATGGTAAAATATCCTTATGCATAGATGAATGTCAAATTTAATTCCATCGGGTTATTTCTTTACATCTAAATTTGATCATTTTATTTCTTCACATTTCAAAAGTAATACTTCGAAATGTTCTGATCTGGATTGACTCTTTCTGCCCCCTGTATAGCCACACACTGAGTGTAGAGGAAGACTGATCCCCAACCTTGTGCCGCAAAGCCTAGTGCTTGTCCATTGCACTGAGTACTTTTTAAGAGGCTCATTATAGTTTAACCTTCTGGGACAGGGTAGTTAAGCTGTTTTGCTGTTAATGCTAAGCCATTTAGCATCAGCATATCTAATTCCAACTCCTACTGCCAAAAGGAACTGGAGAACCCTTCTAGGTCAGTGAAGTTGTCTCTGGATTGCCAGCAAGTGGCATTTCATGAATGAGAATTTTTCTGACCAAAGATAAGCATGTACCATTGCCTCTGTTGGTTGCTTAATGTGTCCTGGAATGACCAGAGGTGACAGGCTGTAGGCTTTGTAGAGAAAACACTAAACTTCAGCAAAACATCTGTATGCATGTTTTGAGACCTGACAGCATTTCTGTACTTGGTTTCACAATCCTGTTCAAAGTAGAGAAGGGTTAACTCCTTAATTTTGAGATTTCACCCAAGCTAGATGATGTAAGGCATTTCAGTGTGAATCCAGACCATTCACCTCCTATGTTCTCATCCTACAATGTGTCCATGAGCAAAGGCCATGAAAGGGGTGACAGGCTCTTATACTAGAGTGAAAAATTACTCAGTTACTGAAGCAAACTGCTTACCTTTTAATAGCAGGAAAACAGAAGTGCAAGTCTATTACCTAAAGCAGCAAACATCAGCAATGAGTGATTTCCTTCAAGATGAAGCAGGTTGATGGGCAGTCTTCAATTCTAGCATAGCTTGAACTTTATTCCCGACCTGCCAAGGTATGAGGATGGGTTTTACTTCCTGCTGCCCGTCAGCAGTATTAAAGAAGTCCAACTTTTGCACAGCAAATTTTGTGTACTATCCATCTTTTCCCAGTCTATTTCGTCAGGCTTGAAATTCATTGTGTGCTAAACCCCCAACAAAACAGAAGGATGGACAGCTGGAGCTATAGAAATAGCTTACTTTTAAATGTGAGGGAAGATAAGTCTGTGGTGTTATGTATTCTGGAAGATAAATAATTCTTTTACAGAGAATGCAAAGGGATACTTTGGTGAGGTGAGCAAATAAAATGCTAACAACAAGACTACAACAAAAGGAAGTAAGAAGACGTGCTGAGAGAGAGAGGGAAGTGAGGCAGCAAGAATCTAACCTCAAAGCACACAGGAGATTACACGACGCAACTTCCGAGCCAGCCCTCTGAGCATTTCAGTGAGGACGATTAGAGTAGCACGTTCAGTGGGACCTTGCCATTTTGTAGGACTGAGAGGTGTTTCACAAACTATTCACACGTGGACTTGATAAAAGAGAATTTTTAGGCAGAACATGACCTAGAAAAATGGTCTGGACTGTTGTAAAATGGGGTCAGGTTCATTAAATGTGACCTTCAGAGAGAAGCAGAGTTAGACTTGTATCTTTTTTTTTTTTTTTCCCCCTGCCTTTTTCTAAATTAAGAATTCATATGTTAAGCATATGTCAGGCCTATGCTACTTACAAAACTGATGAGGTTTTGATTAAAATTTGGTTTTGGTTTTACTGGTATGCCCAGCAGAAATTCAGGTCACAATTAAGGTCATTGGGGAACCTGTAAAATGGCATCATCATCAGAGTGAAGATACCGAATGCTGCACAGATAAGGGTTTTAAAGGAAGTGCCTAATTGATTTTGATTTTTCTTAACTAAAAAACCTGCCAGTGCCTGATGAGCCCTGGGGCATGTCATCACAGACTCAACAGTGTCTCCTTTTCCATTACCGCAGGAGCACAAAATGGTTATCCTGAGGGGTTGGTCAGCAAAGGGAGTTCTTGCTTGTTACAGTGATATAATATGCACCAGAAATCATTCTTCCCTGCTCTTGAATCTGCCATATATACAAGGCCCAAGGTTTTGAATATGCTTGCAAAGTAAAATCAAAATCAGACTTGACATTCCCAGTTGCAGTGTGTACAAGCCAAGGACAATCTCCAGCCATCATGCAGGAGCTACCTGCCTGCACACCCACCCAATTGCATCCCAGCAGCGCCTGCAGGGCAGGGGCAATTCGCTGCCTTCCACAGCTCCTGCTGTCAGGAGCAACTGCCAGGATAGACAAACTGCCAAAGGAAGTCCTGGGACTTCCCAGCAGTGTTAAGCAGATTGGGAGAGAGGTGTGGAATTAGGCAAGCAGAAAGTGAAAGGACTGATGGATTTTCAAGGAGGAGAAGGAAATAGCTCTGATGGTTGGGATGCAGTGGCAAGTCTTTCTATGGTGGGATAAACATGGTAATAATGGCGAAAAAAATCTCCAAAGAAGTCCCTTGTTAAATATTTTGGCAGTAGCTCATGTTCCAAACCCACGGAAATGTAAAGGATGGATCCAAGATGCCTTCCAGTCAAAATGGGCTTAATTAGGGATACCACCTGAAAGTCAAGTGAAAGGCTAAAATTGATCCCTAGATGAACATTTGGTGGTGGCAGAAAAATCTATGTGTGGAGCGGGAGGGTGGCTTTTAATGATCACCGTGATGAAGTTTGTGATGAGTTTGCAGCCTCACCAAGTTGTGCCTCATACACGGTGCCAGATAAAGAGCCACGGTGATTCATGAGTCACCTTCTCCATTATCCTACTAATACATTGGGATAGATAATAAAAGGATGTGAAAAAGAAGTTTCTGTTCTGGTTTCAGCCAAGAAGTTTTCTTAAGAAGAAACTTTACTCAGACTAAAAAAATCTGTATTTTTTTTTTTCTCTGACCTTCAAGATTTTTCTTTTTCCTTTTCCCTATCAACTGGATGAAACAAGATAGCCAGTTACTGAATTGTCTGTTCACTTTCTTCTGGTAATACTGTATATATGGTATGTTGTTGCAAAATGAAGAGGAATGATTTTCTTCCCCAAAGAAGTTCAAGAGCTTGGTGTCTCTGTCCTTGCCACACCTGATTTTCAACCTGTGCTGCTTTCCTGTCTCTATGAGCATCCTGACTGGGCAATATGCATGTTTAGCAACTGCTGCTGAACATAGCAGTGCTCTGAGGACTGAATCCCCATCGGTGGTTCGCTTCCCTGAACCACTGAACAAACTAGTTTCAGGGACGAAGCCGTGAAGATCTCCCCACAGGCTGATACCAGCGGACGCCTGAGTCATTTCTGTAGATTTGTCAGTTAATGCGTTATGGTCGTTAAAGCTTTGGAACATGGAAATCCTGTCCGAGGCTGATGGTATGAATGACAAGTCAACCAGTGAAATGAAGAGCCAGTTCTGAGCCATCAGGAGCACATATGCTTATGGCCATCATCATCACCACTGATGCAATATTCCAAAATGGTTGCCCAGAAATTCAGTTCGTTTGAACCTGGGAAGATGATGTGACCAACCTCCTTCGCCTGCCTGTCAGCTCCTCCTCCACTTGAGAGGCATTGTGAGCAACAGACCTCCAAGGAGCTGGATGGATTCCCTGCAGGCGTCCAGTGCAGACTGGTGATGACAAAGTTCATCCATCAAAGGCCAACCAAACAGGCCAGCTCTTTCTCTGCTGCAATCATGCCATCTGTCATTGGTGCTCTCTAGGTTTTGTGGTATGATAAGAGGAAATTACACTTTCTTGGAAGGATGAGGAGGAGGCTAAACTCTTTTCTGTCCCTAAAAGCTGTCCCTAAAGGTCTCAGCTGAGACATCGGCAGAGAAATTCAGGGTGGCTGCCTGCCTTGCTCCTGCTCCTGTTCCCTGGCTAAAGAATGGACTTTGGTCTGCGGGGCTGCCAGGTTTGACTTAAATTTGTATAAGAGATCTTTTAATTGAAATATTTGATTAAAACATTTATTATTCAAACAAGAAACGTCAAGATATAATTTAAACCTTATAGAAAATCACATATTTTTGAGGAAATGTGAGCTGAATTTGGAGCAGACTTCATGCCACATACTGAGGAAGAGCTACATCACGCTCTCCCTAACAAGGTTCCTGGGACAAATTAAAGAATCAATTATCTTTCACGAGGAAATAAGATGTCCAAGAGGGATGAGCCAGATGACCTTTTCTTGATTCAAGAAATGTCTGTTACACTCTGATGATACATTTTTCTTTTAGTTGTTAGCCCTACAGAATGGACTGTAATATTACTTTTGTGATATTAAATCCTCTTTAATTATGTCTTTTCTTTCATGTGGCATGTGCTAAGGTTTCCAGTTGTGTCATAGACTTAAACTCCTTATGCTAACACCATATGCAGCTGAAGATAAAACTCAATTAAAAAAAAAAAAAAAACAGATTGAGAAGCTATCTAATACTCTAATGCAATTTCAGTGGTGTATTACAGCAAGTAAAATCTACCTTTCAAAAAATGAAAATGCTGCTTATGTTATTGATGGAAAAACAAGTATTTTTGTAGTTACTTAAGAGCTACTGCTGGATGTATCTGACACCCACCTTTAGCTGCATCTCTGACGGAGAGCCTGAGGATGCTGTGTAGAAGTCTGGCTATTCTGTAGCTGAGGAAGGAGCACCAAGAGAAGGTTTGTTGCTTCTCAGAATTGCCAGAAGGTGCAGAATTATCTGAGAGAAGAGGGAAATCTCTTAGGAGATGTTTGTGCTGTTGATAATGGCAGCAAATGGTGTGCTGGGCTCTACAGAGACATACAAAACACATGCCCTGGCGGGGCTTATGCTCTCAGCTGTTGTTCAGTGCATCTGCAGAATTCCTCCAGAGGCTGGATGTGATGCTGGAGTTCACGTCTCTGACCATGACTGCCCAGCAGCTCCATCTGCTATGTAAGCTCGGTGGACGATTGTCCAGAGACCTAAGTACTAAAGCCTTGGCGCCTGCAAATAAGTGCTGTTGGCAAGCCACACTGAACCATACAGAATCCATTTTCTGCAGTAAATAATGAACTCGAGCTCTCTTAGCAGAGCAGCAACATGTGTGTTTTCTGTCCAGGGATACCTGTAACCTTTCTTTTTGCCTAGTTCATAGGACAGCATCATTATCTGACTCATGACAGCAAGCATCTGGTGTGTCGGGTCGTGTAGTAGGAGAAAGATGTCAGGCTCCCCAAATTCAACACCGTATCCAGCCTAATGGAGCATTTCTGAGCATGAAGACCCTTGGACAGTATTCCTCAGCATCAAGCCATAAAAGACGGCAAGGTGCCAAACTGTAAAGCATCTAACCCTTGGACTTGGTACTGTAGATGGAGCAGGCAGAGTGGGAGTGCCCCCTCCACCTGCTCTCCACCTGCCTCCAGGAGCAGGCTTCAGCGTGCAGGGTGGCAGTAATGTTGTCCAAAAAGCAGATTCTTTACCCGGTGTGCACACACTCAGGAGGGATATTGCTTTATTTCATTTCTGCACAGATATGGATGCTAGGTGGTAATTCCACAGAGCTAGCACACCAGCGAAAAATTTCTACAGTAATTTATACACACCGTTACATCATATACACCTATCTAATACATATTCGTTAAACTATCTTATCATTTTCTTTTTCCATTGGTCTATATTTTCTCCACTTCAATTTAAAGCTACAGTGTGATTTTAATTTACTGTGCATGCTCAAGGAGATTGGGGGGGATAGTCCTTTTGGTCTTGAATTGAGTTGGTGGTCGTAATCTCCCCCAGCCAGAATTACCTTTCCCCTAGCTACTGTGTCTTCTGCTGACTTCATGCTTAAGTATTCTTCTATAGATAAGGATGTTCTCCAAACAGTTCAAACAACCGTTAAATCATCCCACTGTCCTTGAGAGTCTCTGAGATGATTAACTGCTAGCCCAGGATGTGAGTGTGGGTTAATAGTGGAACAATCTGCAAATTTAACCCTTTAGTTATTTTAGTTAACGATGTTGCTTATGACAAGCAGTTGTTCATTAAGTTGCGAAAGCTATTTTACAACAGTAATCCCTGTGGCCCCCTCTAAAGCCAACAGAAAAGAAAGGGGCCCTTTACATGGGTCACTAACCCTCTCTGTAACAGGCACAGGGTAAACTGAATCTCCTGGAGATGCCCCTCTCTCCTTTGATGGGCAAGTGAGCCCCAGTTTTTGACGGCTGAAGTCGGAGCTGCCCCTCCGTGTCCCGACTTGTGCCCGCTCTCTTTTGTGTGTGCAGCCTTCTCTACTGCCCTTTCCCCCCAGGTCAATGCCAGGCTGCATATGTTTAAAAGTCCACGTCTCTGGGAGCAGGCAGCTCTGGCCGCACTCCTGAGCTGACATGCATGAGCAGCTCCCGGAAAGGGCACCCTCTGCATGGCTGGAGATGATTTGAGGAGCAGGGAGATTCCTAACCCTGTTGTTTTTATAACCGGAAAGCAGTGGGCAGCTCCTGCAAAACCCTCCAGGTTTGTCTTGCTTCTGCGTTTACGTGGCCAGGGCAGGAGGGCAGCGGAGCAGGTCAGCCACCCCTCGGTGGGGCTGGTGCCTCTCTGTGGGCCCTGCTAGCAGTGACCCCTGTGCCTGCTGGCACCCCAGGGCCTCAAGAAGCTATTTCTTGCCAAAATCATAATCTCTGAATAACAGAGGAGCTGTGCAGATAATAAACCCTTGATGTTTCAACCTGTCATACACACGAAGCAGAGCACTAAAGCGAAATGACATGCAAAGCTGCTGAGAGTAAGTATTCAAGCAGAAAAAGCATTCAGGAAACCTGCAAATGGGACCTGGGCATGTTTTTCTTATCATTAATTCAAAGCTGTCTGCAGCACATTGATGCTATCTGCACGGAGTGGTGCTCATCAGGACACTGACCTCATCTTCACCGCAAAGCGAAGCAAAGGAGCCATAGTCCCAATGTGCAGCTGCCCATTGGAGTGGGGCTCTCTCCAGTTTCGGAGGCTGGTCCTTGCCACTGTGCTATGCCCCATACCCAATGGGAGATTAGCTGTTTCTGAAATCAGTAGGGGTCTTGCTGTTGCCTTTCAGAGAAACTGGATTGGAAGCTCAAGAAGGCAGAAAGCACGTGTTGCAATTAAAAAGCAAAAGTATCATGGCGAAAGTTGTAGTTTGCACTGGAGGGAAAGATTTACAGTTCTGCTGTGTTTCTTTCCCAGGAGGACTGGGCTATCCTACACCTCTCTTTGTGTGGTTTCACACTCAGAAAACTGATGCAGCTGAAAACTAATCTTTATTTTCTACTGCATGGGGTCCCGATTGCAAGGGCACAAAGATGCCAGTGTCAACATGGGAGAATGTGGGACCACCCTTTCTGATCACCACCCATGAGGAAACCGCAGCCTGCACATAGAGCTTGAGCCTGCAAACGTGCAAGAGTCGCATGCAGTACTCGTCTTTTCCATCCCGTGGAGCAAATGTGTGGTTTTTGTGAGCATCTATGACCTGAACCGGGCTGATTCATCCATGAGCCGCTCCTGCGTGAAACAGAGGTCATGCAGTGCTGAATCCTGCCCTGCACACTCTCTACTCCTGTGTAAGATATAAATAGTTATGGAGCCTAAAAATGTTTACAATTTTTTCTACACCTGAAAAGAAACTAGGTTAGGCAGTAAAGAAGCACATTGCTTCATCTTTTTTTTCCCTTAAGGAGAGAGGAAGGTGAACTTTCTGTTTATAGACAATATGTGTAAAGGGTTTTCATCAGTGAGTTTCTCTCATCCTCGTGTTGCGTTGTTACTTGATGGTAAACAATGTGCTGATGAGGTCTCTTAACATTTGCCACAAGATTATGGTTTTAGTAGCATGCTGCTGTAACCATGATGAGCTGGAGATAAAGCCAAATGAGGTTTGCAGGGAGATACCGATATGGTGTATCAGACCAAGTTTAGATCGTAAATGTTGGGCACAGCATTTCTCGGTGCATTTTCCCTTGAGAATCTTTCCATCACACATGGTCAGGATCCAGATTGAATAAACTGAATTTTATAGTTTCTAGCATTTGCTGTCTGCTACAAGAGGAGAGGGGCTGGGAAAGGGAGAGCAGGGAGTTAATTCGTTTTCCATTGCCCTGTGATGTTTTTTCTTAAAACACCTCACCCGCCACAACTCCACTGCGGAGCCAGACTCCGGTGCCTCTTCCAGAAACAACATGGGATTGTTCCCGCTTGCCCTAATCGCTCCCCAAAGCTCGTGGCATTGCCAGCAGCTGCCTGCAAGTGGGGATACCGCTGCTTGTCAAGATGAACCATGGTAACTGGAGAGAAGAAAGGAGTCTCTGGGGGTTCTTAACATTCCAAAATTTCTGAAGTACATATGCAGTAAGATAAAAAAAGCCTAATTCATTTTGCATTTAAATAAGTCCTTTGGTGAAGAACTTTGATTTCCCAAATCAAGAAGACTGGCAACAACTGCTGAACCAATGCACGTACGGCAAAATTTAGTGGCCCCACTCACCTGAGATCAAAAAACAGTCTGAGAAATTGCCTTTGAAAACACGGTGCTGGAGGGAAAGGTACAATCTAGACATTGTTCTTCATTCTTTATAAACATGACCATATAGCAGCTTCAACAGTTAATGTCCTGACTGCAGCTGCTTGGAAGATGCCATGCTAAGCTGCTGTGGCTTTGGGCAAGAACTGCTTTAAGTAGCGCTGTCGCAACCAGTACCTGTGGGAAGCACGAGGAGAGACCACATCTCCTGGCCAGCCATTTGCATGGCAGAGGTGATGGCCCGGCTCCCAGCCACCAGACCCTCTCCGAAACACCAGCGGGGAGGATGCTCTGCGTGCTGAGGCCACGGCGGAGGTCCGGGGAGGCTGCTGGGACGTGCCAGTGCCACAGGGTGCTCCTTCACTGGTGAGAGCAGCAGTTGTCTTCCTGCGCCGAGGTTCACCGAACTGGACGCGCTCATATTGGAAATTAAACCCAAGCCTTTTGGGTGTTAGCAATAGCTTACACTGCTGAAAAAGAGCTCATGAGATCATCCGAAGCTGTCTTTTGTGCGGGCTTAAAAACTACACCGTTTGGGATGTGATGAATGCTGCTCACAAATATTCAGGCCACCACCCAGGAGTTAATGTGATTAAGATCATTTATTCCTTTTGTAATTCTAAGAAAGCTTTCAGGTTCATCAAGTGAGCGGCTTCAGCTCCTTTTATCCTGAAATGCGTATACCTACTAGAGCTCGCCGCAAGTCACTTTGACAAAATACATTTTCTGAGCCTTATCTACATTAAAAGAATCCACATTATTATAAACATTTCTATTCACATCAAAAGCATTTTTGTTTTGCAGGCATTTCTTTCTTATTTCCTACTTAGACTGCTGCTAAATCACAGCTGCTGAGCAGGGAGCTGGCACCGCTGCTCAGCCTCCCTACCTGCCGCTGCTGAACCGGTGGGGTTTCCATTCCTGCACAGGGACGTCAGGTCTGCTGCTGGTGGCCCATGGACATGCACATGCCCAAAATAACCCCTGGACTGTCCAAGCTTGGAGCTTCAGCCCCAGGAGAGTAGGGAAGTGCTGCGGGCTCTGGTGTCCCGGCATTGCTGCCCAGGTTTGCCCATGCGTGCATGGGGAGACCGTCCCTCCTGCCCCACCACAAGCGCCAATGACCAGAGGCAAGAGACAGCCACCGATGTCTCGGTACGGAGCCAGGAGGAAAGCAAGCGCCGGCAGCACCCAGCTCCTGCTGAAACGTGAGCTGGCCTGGCGACACACAGCCTCCTGCATCTGCTGGGCATCGACCATCGACGCACCCAGGTAGAGGCTGCAGGAGAGGTGCTGCTAGCGCTGGCAGGTGATGCTGGTGTGAACAGGCCCTGGGTGAGAAGACATCTTGGTGCTGAGCGCTGTGCTGCTGGGACAGGGCCCGACCTGATGCCTGTAGAAAGAGGGGAGACCAGAAGCTCCTTTTCAAGGAGGGAGCTTGCTCTGGCCCTGGGACAGACAAGCTAATGTGGCTGCTTGGGCCTCGCCTGCAGAGCTCAGCTGTGGCAAAATGGGACACAGCCACAGCAAAATGGGACACAGCCACAGCATACAGGTATGGATGCCGCTGCGAGACAGCGGAGTGGCATCTGGCCTGGCAATGTGATTCCCACGGTTAACCGTAGGGTAGTTTTTTGGCAGCTTTTCCTTGTTCTGCCAATAGTGTACTTGTTCGTGGTTGCATCTCTGTGAAGACCCTGCAGTCACACAAGATGTTATATAAATCAGTTAGTAATTTCTTCAGTGACTGAAATACCAGGCAGCCTCCAGAACAGCTCAGCTAAAGAAGCAAACCTGGCGGGGGTGAGAGGGAGGACGAGAGAGCTCCTTGCGCCTGGCAGAGCGTGGGGTGCAGGCAGCAGGCACTGATGGAGGCTAAGCTGAGAACAGGGTTTCCACCTGCCCAGGGCTTGTCAGCAGAAGGAAAAATTAACCCATCCAGCATGTTTTAAGCACAGCTGTGAGCCCACAGGGCACCGGGCAGCCAGGTTGATGCCAAGCTGCTCCCTGTACCAACGCACCGCTCTCCTCCCTCGTGCCCAGTGAAGCCCCCTTTGGCACTCGCTGCAGTGACCGTGTAAAATCTTCGGTTCTTCAGATCTGAGCGAGGCAGGCAGGGCTGCGACCTGTCTGGGCAGAGGCAATGCCACCTCCTGCCCCTGGAGAAGAACAACCCCGTGCACCAGCACAGGCTGGGGCCAGAAGGCTGAGAAGCACAGGGCTGCTCACAGCAGCCTTCTGCACTCCTCCACTCTTTCTTTCTTAAATAATTTGTTTTCAAAACACATCAGTTTCTTGGCCGATGCTGCTCAACAGTTTGCATATTGCTGTGCATCGCAGTGCTCAGCAATGCCCTGTGGCATGAGGCTGCTCCTGGCGAGCGTGGGGTGTCAGCATGGCCGGCACTCGGAGCTGGCAGACCCGGCCTGTGCCTGTGTGGGTGAAAGCAGCCGGGCTGGGTGTGCCGGGGCCACGGGATGGCGAGGCCTCGGCAGCCCACAGGAGCTGAGCCAAAGGCTCCTGGATGGCTGCGCCTCACTGCCAGAGGTTGTCCGCTCGTGCTTAGAGCCTCACGCTGTCCTCATCCCTGCAGGGTCTGTGCATGGTCTGGGTAAGCGGACGGGATGGTTTTGCCAGAGGTCCCGTCCAGCCCATGTAGCCCCGTGACAGCCTGCCAAGGGCTCTCCTGCACGTCTGTAGCGTCAGAGACCGGCTAATAACTGAGTAATCGTACAAGGTAATTACAGGGTTACTTTTGCCCTCTAAAATAAAGTGCTACTTCATAGTTAAAAATAAAGAGAATGGCAATCCTAATTATTAGGCTTTAATTAGGCTGACAGAGGCACAGATGGCACTGCAAGGACTGTTCTCGTGACCTGCTCTCAGTCCCCACAGCTCCCCATGACGCCCCCAGGGAAGCCCAGGGCAAACTCTCCCACTGAAAACAGAGGGCGAGACGTTCATCTCCATGTAAACCTCACCAAATGCCACGCAGATCTGAGGAACAAGAGGAACCTGCCCTTGAGCATCCCTGCAACTCTGATGCCTGCTGTAATCCGACCTGCAGGCTGCTGCTGTGGCGTGATCCTCAGCCACCTTAGCAGCTCATGCTTTGCGATTTTAACATAAGAATCATAAATTACACTGTGTTTCATCTGTTCACATCCTCATGGAAGATAATCATAGCCTGGTATCTCTTTGTGCTTAAAATACTGCAGCAAATACACTGTGTTGTTGTTACCAGCTTTCCCCGAGCAGCCTTGCCCCTGGTGTGCTGGGGAAGGAAGGGCTAAGCAGGGCCATCTCAGGCTGCCTCTGCTGAGGTGCCGGTACAGGTGGCTTCTGCTGGAGGTAGGAGGGCTTAAAAATCTCCCTGAGTTCAAGAGTAGCTGTAAGTCTTGCTCCCACTAATAATGAAGTGGATCATAGAATACCAGGTTGGAAGGGACCTCAAGGATCATCTGGTCCAAACTTTCTTGGCAAAAGCATGGTCTAGACAAGATGGCCCAGCACCCTGTCCAGCCGAATCTTAAGTGTGTCCAATGTTGGGGAATCCACCACTTCCCTGGAGAGATTATTCCAATGGCTGATTGTTCTCATTGTGAAAAATTTTCCTCGTGTCCAATCGGAATCTCCCCAGCAGTAACTTGTACCCATTACCCCTTGTCTTTTCCACGTGACTCATTATGAAAAAGGAGTTGCCACCTTCTTTGTAGCCACCCTTTAAATACTGGAACATGGTGATAAGGTCTCCCCTAAGCCTTCTTTTCTCAAGGCTGAACAAACCCAGTCCTCTCAGCCTTTCCTCACGTGGCAGGCCTCCCAGTCCTTTGATCATCTTTGTGGCCCTTCCCTGGACCCTCTCCAGCCTGTCCACATCTTTTTTGCATAGTGGGGACCAAAACTGAACACAGAATTCCAAGTGTGGCCTGACAAGCATTGAGTAGAGTGGGATAATGACTTCTTTCTCTCTGCTGGTGGTGCCCTTGTTGATGCAACCCAGCACCCTGTAGGCTTTCTTTGCCACAGTAGCACACTATTTGCTCATTTGAGCTTGTTTTCCACCAGGACCCTCAGGTCCTTTTCCACAGAGCTGATCCCCAGCCGGGTAGATCCCAGCCTGTGCTGCACTCCTAGGTTATGTTTTCCCAGGTGCAAGACCTTGTTGAACTTCATAAGGTTCTTGTTAGCCCACTCTTCCAGCCTGTCCAGGTCTTCCTGCAGGGTGCTCTCCCTTCTGAAGTGTCCACTTCCCCACTCACTTTGGTATCATCAGCAAACTTCATCAGGGTACACTTGATCACATCAGCCCAATCACTTATGAAGATACTAAACAGTGTTGGGCCCAATATCAATCCCTGCGGGACCCCACTTGTGACAGGTTCCTAGTTTGAAAAGGAGCTATTTACCACCACCCTCTGGGTGTGGCATGTCAGTCAGTGCCCCACCCAGCACACAGACCACTTGTCTAGACCATAACGCATCAATTTCTCTAGGAGGAGCCTGTGGGAAACCATATTGAAAGTCTTGGAGAAATCCAGGAAGACGTCCACCACTTGCCCCACATCAACCGAGCACGTTACTTTGTTGTAGAAGGTTTCTCAAGCACAATTTGCACTTGGTGAATCTGTGCTGGCTTTTCCCAATCACGTGCTTCCTTTGACGTGTGATAACCCCCAGGAGGATTCGTTCCATAACTTTCCCAGGGACTGAAGTAAGACTGATGGGCCTATAATTTCCTGGATCCTTCTTCAAGCTCTTCTTGTAGATGGGGGTGACATTAGCCTTCCTCCAGTCTTCTGGGATATCCCTCGATCTCCACGACTTCTCAAAGATCACAGAGAGCAGCCTCGCAACAACATCAGCCAGCTCTCAACACCCTCGGGTGGATATTACCAGGGCCCATCAATTTGTAGGGGTCATGCTCCTGTCACATACCAACTCTTCCTTCACTGGTGGTCTGTGTTTGCATCAATCTGGATTTTTGTTCCCAAGGCCTGGGGCCCAACAGTGCTGGTAAAGACAGAGGTGAAGAAAGTGTTGAAAACCTCTGCCTTTTCAGCATTGTTGGTGACTAATTCACCTCTCCTGTTTAACCAGGCCAGTATTTTCCTTGTTTCTGCTTGTTGTTTACATACCTGAAGAACCCTTTCTTGTAGTTTTTGACATCTCTGGCCAATTTCAATTTGAGCTGAGCTTTTGCTTTTCTAACTGCATCTCTGCACACCCTGGCAATGCCCTTGTAGTTCTCAAAGGGTATTTGTCTGCTGACAAAATATTATAACTCCACCCCTGGAACCAAAAAAAGGGTGAAAATTGGGCTCTCGGAAGCCTCTCAGTTTGGGCAGTGGATTTGCCCATATTCCTTCGTGAGTCTCTTCAGGAGTGCACGAGTCCCATTCATCCATGCAGCCGGCGCTTCCCACCAGCAACGCCATCGATTTACTGGACAAAACAGACCAGAGCTCCCTGAATAAAACCTCATCCCCAGCCCTTAGACTATCACAGAGCAGATCCAATGCCTCTCAATAGATGGGGCTGGACCTGCAGAGGCAACTCTGATTTCTGGGAGCTGGGCTGAGCACTTGTGGTCGGAGCAGCCCCCATGGTTTTGTACTGCAGCCAGGCACCTCCGAGGTCTGTTTGCAATGCTGCAAAACAGCCAAGGAAACCTGGGGCTGCTGCAGCACTGCCTTTGCTGCTGCACAGGTTGGACTGCTGAAAACCAGGAAACGAGGAATTAAAGTGATGAAGTGCAAATGTCTGGGAACCAGGGAACACTGAGGTAAGTACATTCCAAAGGCAGCCCTGCGAGCCAGCTCCCTGTGGGGTGACCGTGTCTCACGTACCCTGTTCCACTGCCCAACCGTGTCCCCCCACCCCTGCTCCCCATCCTCTCCTCCCCCAGGGCACCCCCTGCCCAGCCCTGATGCTCTCACGCTTATTCCCTACTTAAAAGCAGCCAGGAACAGCTTTACTCCATGCATCTAATGCTGTGATTGAGGAGTGCCGTGACCTGAAGCACTCAGCTCCAGTACTTAGGGGGCAGGGCTATGTTACCTGAGCCAGCTTTCCTCTTCCTCCTGGTTAATCAGTGCTAATTGATTGATCTGGGCTCACCCCCCACCCACCCCACACCCCGCTCAGAAGAAGAGAGGCAGCACCACTTTGTCTCAATGGAGCACATGTAACGTATTTGCTTTCAGAAAGTCGTTAGCATCCTTTTGAAAGCAGCTGGCATGCTCCCCAGCATAACAAGAAATCATCATTTAAGTGAGACGGAGGATGGCCGTGTGCCTACCAATTACTCTGACACCTCTGTCTGGAGTCGGACCAACAGTGACAGTGCCCAAGCGCCACTCAGGTGTGATGGCCACGTGCTGTCAAGAGCCTTGAAACCCTCTTCCCTGACCTTGTGCCACACCGAGGCCTCTTGGTGCACTTAGCATGTGCCATCTGGGACAGCTTTTTCCATCATCCTTCCCCTGGGGGTGCAATGGATCAGGAGCACAAAAATGGTACGGGGACCTGGTATTTCTACCAGGAAGGCAGGCACCCAGCTGCACCAGGGAACGGGGCAGGGAGGGGGCCAGAGGCATCCACCCACTGCTGGGGAAGGAAGCGGTGGTTTTCATAAGCAGCAGGAGGGGAAATCCAGCAAGATTGCTGCTTCGTCAGTGCCTGACCCTCCAAGGCGGCCACGTCATCTTGCTGAAAAAGGAGCTCATGTGCTGGGAAAGCTAAAAATTGACTTGAGGTTATTTAGTCACTGGCCACAAGCTGGTAGTGGGATTACGGGCATGAACGTGATTCTCCCACCAGCACCCACTGTGTGGCACCCGGGGGACAGGCTGCCTTTGCTCCTACATGCCTCATCCCCTCTTGTCCCTGGCTGTGCGGTACAGGGGACATGCAGCTGGCGGTCCTTGAAAGGCAGCTCCAGCCAGCCAGAAACCCTGCTGCTGCACTCCCCTTGCCTGCGGCGACAGCTGTAATGCCAGCCTCTCCTCTGCCTGCACCCAGCCCAGCTCCTGCTCTCGGGCACAGCCATCCTGTGTGCCACTGTCAGCCTGCAGAGAGAGGGGCCATGCCTGGGGGCCATGCCTCGAGGACATACCTTGGGGACATGCCTGGGGACCATGCCTGGGGGATGAACCACTGGGTTGGTGGGAGCAGGCTGAGGCTTTTTGGTTCAATTATTCCCATCCAACTGGGAGCAATCTTGTACATCCCTCCAGGGCACCATGTGGTTTAGAGGTGAGGCTGTCCTCAAGTGCCATCGTTTTGCACATTTTAACACCAAAAGAAGAGCACCCCCCGCTCTGTGCCACAAGAAAGGGGACGGCAGGACCCCAAGAGATCTCAGCTCCTCTGGGCAGAGGGGCAGTGCTGCCAGGAAAATAAAGTGAGTTAAAAGGTACGGTGGCATCCTCCCTTGCTCCATGAGGGTTGCAGGACACAACCATCTGGGGGTCAGCAAAAGGAGATCAGCAGTTCTCAACAACCTTCCCTGTTCTGCTGTTACCTTCTTTTTAAAACCTCTGAAGGGTGCAAAGCAGCAGGGAGGAAGCCAGAGAAAGCAGTAAAGGCTGTGATCTGAGATCTGTGTGCCATCGATTCGTTGCTCACAGAACAGGGATGGCAATTAACTGTCTAAAAAGTGGAGCATGAAGGAGAGCTCAAGGAAGGAACAATCAGCTTTTTCACATAAAATAAGCCGTTCTGGGTTGCTGTGGTCACTACATGGTACAAGACATCATGGGACAAGAAGTTGGGAGAGACAACTTTCTTAAACTCCCTTTTAAGTCACATACCCCAAATGTGACTTTCCACCCCACGTTGTTTTGGGGTGATGAACTGCCCAGGTCTGCGGGGAGGATTCTGCAGCTTCCAGGAGAAAGGACCTCTCGGGATGTAGGCTTGTAACTGGCAGCTTGAATTCAGCCTGTCAAATAAACATGGGTTAGATTCAGGCTACAGTAGCAGTTGTACAGGTGAAATAAGAGAGGTCTCCAGATCCACACAGCTTGAACTCCAGGGGAAGATGAGCCCATCTTCATACGTTCAGTCCTGAGATGTAGTGAAGGGGAGACTAGCAGCAAATTTTCAATGTGAATCAGATGATTCCAGAAACATATGCATTTTTGAGATTCTGGCTTCTGATTCAAGCCCACCTGTAATTTATAGTTCTGCTTTTCAAAAGAGAAGGCAGTGGTTTTGGGCAGAGCGCTGGACTGGAACAGCCTCAGGCTCAGCAACAGACCTTGCATGAACATAGGCACATTTCCAGTGACCTCATTTTTTGGAAGGGCTGCCCTCTCTCCTTGTCCTCAGTGGATGGTCCTGTTTTGAATATCCGTTGGCTCCCTGTTTGCATCACTATTCTTAAGATTTTGCATCCAAAGCACTGGTTAGGACATACACCACCTGCAAGAACATATTGCAGTGGCAAAGCCCATGAAACTGCAGGGAGTGTTAATTACCTATAAAGCTCTTGAGCCAACGTTCTGTAAATGGTGTCATAGGGTTGTAATTCTCCACTCAGTTCTCCAGGCAGGCTCCTGCAGATAGGCTCTCATTCCCTTCTGGATTGTTACTGGATTTTAGAGAAATACTTTGATCCTTGTTGCTGCCAGAGAAACTAATGACTAGACAGGTCTACCTGGCAGGCTCTGTTGTACAGCGCACTGAGCGCTCCAGCCTCAGGCCAGCAAAATGACAACAAGCCCCGTATAAAGCACATGAATATTCCCACAGAAGTCAGCCTAAGGGGCCAGCACCTTCTGGATCAGGCCACCAGCAACCCATGAAGGCGAAGCCATCAAGTGGCAAATAGTACCATCACTGGATATGGTTCTTCAGAGTGATGAAGTGGTGAGTCACGGTCCAAGCCATCAGTTCCCAGCCTGTACGCTTCTGGTCTGTAACACTGGTTTTCACTGCAAACATTTTAAGTTGCTCCGCTATGTGCCTCACCCTTCTTATTTATAGGAATTAGTGAGGCATTTCATGAAAAAAAAGGGCTTCCTATTAGAGCAAGGAAATGATGACAAAGCAAGAGATATCGGTGGTAAAAAAAAATACAGCTTCCCTAGCAAAACAGCTATCCTATTATCTCATCAACGTGGCACAGACAGGAAAAATTATAAATAGCAGCAGTGGTAATGCCTGGGAGTTGCATCTTGGCACCGCTGCCTCTGGCCACCTCTTTCTGGCTCCTGTTCACAGTGACGTACGAGGGCAGGGACAGCAGCTAGACAGAAAATCCCCGTCAGCTCTCTGACCCCATGCTCCAGCAGGGCAGGCCCTGAGCCGAGCGCTCGCAGGGGACGCAGCAGGCAGGCGTACAATGACACTCGATCCTAGCCAGAACAGCAGTGGAGAACAAGGCTCTTTTGTTAGGCAACACAGATTTTCTTGGTGCAACTAGCTGAAAGGCACAAGGGGAAGAGCCGGGAGACGAAGCAGGTAATTGTTTTTAACTGGTTGTCCTGATACTTGAGACAACGGTGTATAATGCAGCCTTGGCTACGATAATCCCTGTTCACAGCAGGGAGAAAGGCTTTGTGCCACTACTACGATACTGGACTAAAGAAAGAAAGGCAGAAGGAGAGCCAAGAGAGCTTCTGTGGGCTGGCTCTCACACCAAAGCTGAGAATGGGTGGTATGATTTATTCATTTCTATTGGGAATGCTTCATTAAGAGTGTAACTATGTTTACAGTAAAGGAAACAGCTTGTGCACCATCCTGTTGCTTGCATATTTTTTCAAAGACAGAAGCACTTCATTGCAAGACCCTCGCAATACAGGACAGACACAGACCCACAGACCCAACCAGGTATTCCAGAGTGATTGCAACAGGCTCCCACTTTCTTTTGGGTTTCAGACCATCACACATCACTGGGGTCATGCACAGCAGATCAGTCCCAACCGATGGTTCAGCTCATGGACAGTAACTTGGGAGCTTTGGTAATCTGAAACACGTTACCTTGTTCCAGGTCAGGCAAAGCTCAGCAGATAGATAGGAGCTTGCTAACTTAACTTGATTGCTTGCTTCCAATTCTGTCTCCCTAGCCCAAGATGTGTATTTTCCCAAGATACTCACTTCCGGCTCCAAAACTTCCCTGCCCACCGCCTATGTGAAGGCTGTCTGCACAGGGCATAAGGATCTTATCTTGTTGATCAAGTAAAAAGCACTGAGCACATCTCCTCCAGCCCACTACAGCGGTGGGCATACGGAGTGGTCGCACATCCCAGAAGGGCTCCAGCAGTGTCCCCCCACTTGCAGCAGAGTCTGGCCATCACAGCACTGGCTGGTTGCTTGACACTCCAGAAAAGAAAGGGCAACTGGGCCAAAAATACAGGCACAGCTCATTTCCAGCAGATGCCCTCGCTGACATGTTACTTGCGACACCTACTGATGTTCAGTATGGAAATCATCCTTGGGTTTGGATGCATGGCACTCTCCATTTCGTGACTCGCACAAGGAGGCAGCGTGTGCTCTAGCCCGTCGATGGGGCGTGAGACATTCTGCACCAAATACAAGACCAAGCTCGGCCCCCTCTGCTCCCATTCAAAGCTGATTTCCTCAGTGACTGAGAAAGAAATCACGCAGAATCTCCACAATGACAATAGGAAACACTTAAAAAACAGGCTGTGACTCAAAATCACTGGCCTTGTAGCTGCTTGCAGGTGGAGTGCTGGGGCACGGGAAGCCATGCCGGGCTCTGAGAGCTGGTGGTTCTTGTTCTGCAACCACGTCCTGGCCACAAACCTCTGTGCCAGCAGAGAGTGGGGCAGCGACTGAGGGGCTGCACACAGCCTGAGCAAACAGCCAGGGATCTGTCAGGAAGCTGAGCGAGAGACAATCCGATAATGAAATTTAAAAAAAAAGAAAAAAAAAAAAATCAGAAAACAGGAAACTCTCAGGCAGGGCTTTTCTTTCTTCTCACCACCTTGCAAAGGGGAAAAGGAGGATGAAGAGAAGCGATTTGCAGATGCCTGTGGTGTGAGCAGTGCGAGGGGAGCAAAGGGAGGCTGCAGAGAGCCCCACCACCAGGAGCAGCGCTGGCAGTGAGCTGAGCGAGGGGTTTCACCCAGCTGGGCACTTGAGTTCAGCTCTCCCATGGCCCTTTGGCTGGCATCGAGTACTTCCTGCAGGTTGCCCAGAGGTGCTTGGAGATGGCCCAAGACTGTGCCCTGCCTGCACTATGTGCCGGCAGCCTGTTGCTTTAGCCAGAACTCAGTATCTCCAGGAGATCTCCTTCCACGTTTTCTTCCCCCATGGCACAGCTGGGGGATAGCAGTGTGGAAGGAGCAGAGGGTGTCTGGCTGCTCTGACTTGCTCTGTTTAGGGTAACGGCAAACTCCTTCCTTCAGGGAAGGGAGTTGCACAACTGGTTGTGTATTCCTGCCTTCTGTGGTTTCTCACCATACAACCCTGCTTCCTGATAAACCAAGCGATACATGTCAGGGCCCTTGTTTGCTCCTTGGCAGCAGGAATTAGTGGGTAAATCCTGGCTATAAAAATGCTGGCTTTCATGGGGGTCCTACAATAAGAACAAAAGTGGAAAGGGGATAGGCAGGAAAACCGAAGTGCTGAGATGGGTGACAGGTACGGGTAACTGGACATCAGATACAGCATGGAAGTAAATCCCTTTCCAAGATAACAAAATGCAGAAGAGAAAGCCTTTTGTCAGGGTGCTCCAGCCCCAAATAGCCACCGTTTGGCTACAGTGCAGAAGGCTTCGCCTATCATGAAGAAGTGAAGGTGGGGCAAACATGCAGAATTATACAGAAAATAAGGAAAGCCAAGGCTAATTAGCTAGTTAGCAGCAGAGCTTCCTGTGGAGTAGTCCGTGTTGGGACACTTGTGCCTTACTGGGGTTGGTCCTTCTGGAGCAGAATACAGGATTGTTTTCACTCTCAAAGTCAACAGGATTACTCAGAAAGTGAGAATGAAGAGCCCTGGGGAAGCCAGCCCTGTTTTTCAGCTCCACATTCCCATAGTCCAAGGGTAGCTGCGGATACTTCTAAGCAGCTGTTCTCCTTAGTTTCTGTGGCGATTTTTGCGGTGACTTCCACCTGGATTTGGGGAAGTTTTTAGACTATAATCTGGCAACATCCTGGCAGTGCCCCTGTGCAGAAATTGAGCTGTTAAGTCTGAGCTGCCGAGCCAGGCCATTATGAAGATGGGGAGGGGGATTGCTCTTATGCAAAACAGCTAAACCAGTGATAACTTGGTTTTGAAGATCAGTAAACTGGCTGCAGTGGCACTGTTGCGGGAAGTAGAGGTTGTTGTTATCTTCCTTTTCACTCCAGTGAGGCTGTGCTGCTGGCACGCCAAGTTGGCCACAGCACCAGGGTGCACAGGGACTGCTGAACAAAACCTAGCGGGAGCCCTATGGGGCAGCACTGTCAGAAAAGACATGGAGGAGTTAGAGCTTGCCCAGTTCTCCCTGTTCAGCTACACTAGCATCAGCACCCTCGGGCTTTGTATTTTGCTAACATGATATGGAAGATGATTTGGGATCACTGTGCTCACTGTTTACTGCAGATCCCTTGGGAGTCTGCCAGCACATCATACCGATACCTGCATATTCACGCCCATGCAGTGTGCACCATAGGCAAAGAGCATGAAAACATCAGCAGCAGAGCTGGAAGGTGCAGCTGGATGAAACGCGCTTGCTCTTATGGAAAAAAATACCTGGCACAAAAAAAAACCCCACAAGTAGAAACCAGTCTATATCCATGTGCAAGCCAGATCCTTGCGACTATCAACGCCCCATTGTTTGCCTTTGCATTTCTGCCTATCCAAATCAAAAGTGCATATTCCCAAAGACTTCCACACTCAAGTCCTCTGAAGTACCTGAGTATCCCTGCTCTCAGTACTGGGAAGACCTTCACACCTTGTAAAAGGCACAGCCCAGGCTGAGAGCAGGGGAAGATGGCAGCAGCAGATTCGCACCAGCTGAAGATCTGCACTGGGGCGGCCGTCCCCGTGCTGGCTGGACCTCCCCTCTGGTGCTGCATGCCCAGCTCTGTGTCATGTTTGGCAAAGGTGCCAGGTGCCTCTGCGCCACAGAGTGCATCTACGTGGCTCAGCCTCTGGCACCCTGCAACAGCCAGAACCGTTCACCACTTTTCTGAGCTCTGGATTCATTTTCAGTCTGCATTTCATAAAGGCAAGAGACTTGTATAATCCCAAGGCCTGTCTGCCTGTTTTTTCCCAGTATCCCCAGGTAACCTCAACCAAATTTAGCCGAGATGCCTCAGATATACTGCAGTTCCTATAAATTTACTGACAATTGGTGGCTGGGCAGAGAAGAGAGAGAGACCCATACTGGTGACCCTGTCCGTGGAAAGGGAGGCCAAGCTCACCTGGTAGGCGCTTGGTTTGATGGCAGACGACATGCCACTCGGCATATGCACCAGCCACCCCTCAGCATGTGGGCACAGCTAGGGTGGCCATGCTGCCGCCTGCCTCTGGCCCAGCAGCAGCATCGCTGGCAGCAAGATTTAGTGGGCCAGGCAGCTCAGGGGAGGTTGGGAGCCCAGTTTCATCCATTCCACCGTTCAGCAGCTTGTTTCCTGATGCTTTCAAAAAGTGGCAGCTTGCAGCGCATGAAAAGACAGTTCCTTTTCCTTTGTTCATGAGATATTTCTTTGGATTGTTTTTGCAATGTCATGTTTAGTAGCTGTTTCTATTTAATTTTCCTCTCTCTTTGGGTTTAACTGCACTCATGCTACTCCAGTTAAGAATCACTGGCCATTTAATGGTTCACCTTTCATTTTAAGGAGCCACATTTAGAGTATGGCCTGTCCACAGGACTTTGTCACATCCTTGATGGCTGACAGCTAATGTCCTGTGCTTGTTCAGGGGGCTCTGTCACTTCTACAGATAGAGCGAGTACAGATCTGGGGCGGGGGAGGCAGCAGAAGAGTGAGTGTGTGCAGGAGGAACTGGGGTGGAAGAGTTTGCCTCACAGTAGCTAAGGATGCTCCCAAGACTATGCAGTCCAAGCAAGGGGAGTATCATAGCTGTTTTTAAAGTCCTTGCTTTGAGCTAAGCCTGCAGTGCTGGGCTAGATGTAATCCCCTCCTTGCTCCCTTTCTTCCAGTCCCATTTTGGATGTGCTATACACAGCCCTGATGTGGTGCTTTGCCCTCCCCTTCTCCTCCCAGCCCTCAGCACAGGGTGGAGCACAGCTCGTGCTGCACCGCATCACCCCAAGGGCACCCAGTCCTGGCCAAGGCTAAGTGAGGCTGACTTTGCAATGGATGCTGATAACTCACTTCTCCAGGTCAGACAGTCACCTGTGTCTGCCTCTCTTGCTACATTCACGAAACACATAAGCCTGGGGGAGCAAGCCTTCACCATGAGGCTCTCAAGTGAGCTGGAGTGGGAAGAAAATGCCATCACAACTAAGGGTTTGGTATTTCTCACTAAAACGGCCATAAGCTGGGCAGGCGCATGGAAGGTATGGATGGACACTGAGGTATGGATGCTTGGAGCAGGGTGAACATTTCTAGAAAGCAGAAAAGCACCAAAACATTCAGAAGCCTCTAAGTCACTCACAAGCAGCATCTGCCATGGGCTCCAGCGGCCAGCACTTTTGCTCTGCTCCTCTGCAGGGATGACTGGGACTCAAGTGCTCCCAGTTCAACACATGCTTGAAAATAAGTCTGTTTGCTCCAGCTCCCCAGTGTCAAAGTAAGGCAGTGAGTTGTCATCTTTCCTAGGAAGGGTGAGGAGTGTTACATCATTTGCTAATTGGTGCATTACCTGGCATTTTGTTACTTGCTCTCTGGGGCTGCAGGTGACTGGACTGGTTTGACTCCCATACCAGGGGGAGCAGAGTCCCTCTCAGCTGAGAGAAGCTGTTTAGGGGGCCAAGGACCACCCCTGTGGTCATCTCGGTGGGTAGGAGAGCTCCTACTCCACTTCCAGACCAGCTCTCCTCTTCCTCCAGTCACTGACTTTGTTTCTTTGCAGACTCGCACAAAGCCCAAGGGGAAAGAAGCTAACCTGGCAAGAGGGACGGAGGCAGCTCTAGGAGTATAAATCAATGTCCTTACAAGACACAAAAACGAAGCGTGTGTTATCTAACACTGATAATGTGGATTTGGGCCTTCAGAGAGACCAAGGTGCTTAGTCAGAGACCCACCATCGATTTTCCACATTAGTTGTGCCCTGCCCTTTTCTTGGGAGAAATGGGACAGAAGCCAAACATGTTAGATGTTAAATCCTGCCCCAGGCACCTCTTAGGGCTCTCTGTCAAATTTCTCTTGCTCTGGAGGAGGGTCTGCTCCCCCTCCTCCCCTCCTCTTGGCAGTCATTGAAATCCTCTTCCCATCAGATCACTTCCCAGCCCCAGGGCCTGAAGTCCCTCTTGACACATCATCTCTCTCTTCAGTCCTTTCGTGAACAATCAACCCTTTTCGTCTCTCTCCTTCCCTTCCACTCTCCCCCTTTTTTGGGTCTAACAGGGTGACCAAACAATTAGTGCTAATCATTCCTCCAGAATTGTGCTGCAAAGGACATAGTTTCACAGGAGGGCAGAAGGCCAATTAACATTTTATCAGCACTGGAACAGTCTCCTTTTGTCCCTGGCACAAACCCTGCTGCTTATCTTGTGTCTGCTCTGACTCTGCAAGCAGATTTAAGTCACTAAAACATCTGAAACTAACTCGTTGCAGAAAAAAAAAAAAAAAAAAAAAAAAAACCAAACCAAAAACCTCCAACCCTACAACCAACCAATCCTTAAGACAGAAGTGGTCAGGACTGCATGGGCTGGAGAAGGAGAGAAAGCCATGAGGACAAGGGAAGAAGGGGGCAGGAAAGGGGAATGGTACTTCTCCTCTCAGCGGCGGCAAGTCACTAGGCATGTTCAGCTGCCGGTGGAACCACAAACGGTCAGTCAGTGCCCTCTAAAGGATGGCCGGGCAGGGCCACGCTCCCAGTCTCCAAAAACACCAGGTTTGGCCATGTTGGGTGCTGACTGTAACCCAAAATGCATCAGAAGCCACAGACACCACAAAATGCACCTGAACTGAACAGTTATCACAATATATAGAATCACAGAGTCATTCAGCTTGGAAAAGACCTTTAAGATCATCAAGTCCAACCTAACAACAGTACCCTACTTCCCACCTCTTACAGGTAAGAGCATTATTATGAGGCAGTTATTAATTGCCAGTACAATCCCTTTGAACTGAGAGAAAAACTCTGCTGTGGTGTCAGCGGTGGAGAGGGGAACAGGGTCAGCTTTGGCCAGAAAGCCCATGTCATGCTATGGGCAAGCTGGCTGGCTCCTTTCACAAGCGAGGGCCACAGTTTGATGATACAATAAATTGAGCTGTAATGTCCTAAAATTGGGTTAAAAGCAGTGTGTGACATGAAGCACTCGTTGATATGAACTCCTCATGGTGAATCAAATTTGTCCAATCATGATGGTTTTACTTCATACTAGCAAGCTTTATGCAGGTTCTGTCATCATGTGTCCAGGCAAGGGTTTCATGGCACCTCCTACAGCTACCTTGGAGGTTTCGTCATCTGTTCCTTCTTGCTCTCCACCTGCTCTTTTATTCTCAATGTCACCAGCTTCCTTCAAATGCAGAGCCTTTCAATCCTGTTTGCACCTTCTCTCTGGGCACCTGCTATATGCAGGTCTTTTCCTGCCTCAGATCTCAGGTCTTGTCTCGACTCCTCCAGATGATGTTTGCCCAGACCCTCCTGAAACTGATGCAATAGTTTCAAGTCACCCTGGAAAGGTGAGCACAGCACAGAAATTGCGCTGGCAGGGGGAGAGGGGAGCCTGGCAAGCAGATCTGCAAGGTCCTGAGGTGGGTGCAACATTGTGGAGCCAATAGGCATAGACCAAGGTGAGGAGTGAGAGTTCAATTGAGTCAGCACAGACTCAACAAGAATTCATTCAAGTATGAGCCTCATTCTGAGGGTCCCATAAGGGTTTATCATCAGCAGCCAACTCCTCATGCTCTGCATGAGCAGCATCTCCAAGCCCTGCATACGCCTCCCTCAGCAGGCATCCTCTCCTGTGCCATGCTGCTGCCGCAGACTCATGCCCAGTGCAGCAGCACCAGGCTGCCAGAGACACTGTGTGGCCATGCACAGAGACTAGCCCAGCTGCGCCACGCTGGCAGCCACCCTGCCTCTCTCCATCCTCTCCCTGGCCCAGTTTCATGCAGGTCTGTGAATCATATTCTACTTCAGTTTCGTTTTGCCTTTTGTTTTTCCTCTTTGTACTTCATTTTCAAAGTCCTTGCACTTTTCTTTGGCTCACCATGTGAATTGAGATAATTAGTTATGGGCTGCCAGGGCCTGCAGGGCTGCGCTAAAGGAGCTGCAGGCTGACATTTCAGAGCCAGCAGGGTTTCGGCACTGGGTTAGAAGATGCCAGGCTAGTGATTCAAAGGTAGCAGGACTACAATAAAATGGTTAAAGGGCCTGGACTGAGATCTGTGAGAAAAGTTTAGGGGAAAGCATCATCCATGGAGTAAGAAAAACAGAAATATGTCCTGCATACAGGCAATCTCAAGTCATAGCGAACAGCTAAAGGATTTTATGTAGAGAAATTGGCCAAAGCATCCTTTGCGATTTTGTCCTCCTGGTTCTCGTAAATGAATGAACTGCAGCTGGTCCAGCGAAGGTCCATGTTTTCTCTCAGGCAATACACTCTTATGTTACTACCATCAGCCTTTTGCAAAGGAAATATATACACAAAATCCCCACAATACAAAAGGACTGGCACTCCATCGTGCACATGGTATGCATGTGGCAGAGCAATAGCAACTTGCTCTGGAACAGGGAATGGCAGATTGGCACACGCTGGCACAAAAATCACTATCATGTATACGTGCTAATTTAGCAATGCTCCCCCGAAACAGATCACCTGTTCATTCCAGAGCTCGTTCCAGTCTGACCCACACACGGATCCAGCATCACAAGACCAGTATGAACACTTTCCAATGCATACCCTGCAAGAGACACATGGCTTTGTTAGGGGAAAAGTAGTTGCAAAAAAGAAAGAAAAAAATGTTCTGCACTTCCACTGGGTACAGAAGAAGGAGGAACTGCAAAAATGGGAACTCAGGTCAGACATTAGGAAAATAATTTCCAAGTTAAGGAGAGTGAAGCCCTGGAATAGACTGCCTTAGAGATTACTGAATTGCCATCCTTGGAGGATTTCTGTGAAAAAGCTTGAAAAATCTTGGTCAGGATGATAGTGTTCTCACTTGGGAAGAGAATGGGCTACGACACTCACCACGCTTCCTTCCTGTCTCTTCTTCCCCCCCCCGCCCCCAGTTCTGCATCTTTAACAGTCTACAATGTCATAATCTAGGTGTTTTCATAGAAATATGGCAATAACTCTGCTTCCCCAAGTATACAACAGTTACCAGTGACTGTATGGCACTTCAAGGACACTCAGGAACAGCAGCATGATACTCAAATGTTTTTGCTTTAAGTACTTTGGCTCTTAAGGAATACTGTAGCTACTGATGAAGGGAGCAAGCCTCAGACTTAACCAATTCTGATTCTAGATAGTAAGGGGCAGAGGGAGAAAGAACACTAATCTGTTCCTCACAATACTTTCATTTGGTGGTTTCTAAGCGAGCAGGTTGGGCTGTATCTGGCAGAGGAGGACAGGGAAACAGAGCAGAGGATGTGGCTGACAGGAGGTGGCTGTATTAGGGACAGGGATGGAGCAGCAGGAAGCTCGCTCTCAGGGAAGGAAGAAGGGGTGAGAGACAAGGAGAGCCAGCAGGAGACCTGGAGCAGCTGAGTCTGTCCCACAGGGCAGCCAGTGACAGCCTGGAACGGACTGTTCTTGCATTGCACTGTCCCTCTCCTCCAGAGCGAGCCTTCCCAGAGCAGCTCCATGTCCAGCCCCAGACCCCGCTTTAGGGCCTCTTCCCTTGCCCATCCATCTTTCCAACGCCGACAGTATCTCCCAAGGCTTAATACCTAACCAGTTCTTAAGGGTGAGGAGGGGGAGACAGAGTATACTCTTGCGGAGATACAAGGGGAAAAATGCTGCAGTATTCCTGACCAAGCTCAGCTCAGTACCTTCCCATTCCCCCAGCCGTACTTGGCATCAGAGAAAACAATCCCACCGCACAAACCCGTTGCTTTGTTTGCTTCGGGCACATTATAAAGTAACTATTACCTTTCCCATGTCATGACTGCCTGACACTTCTTTCCCTGTTTGTTGCCAAAATGAAAAGGAAACAGACGCACACTTCTTTATATGAGTGAAGAATACTCATCAAATAGCCCCCAAAATAAGAAAGCAAAACTGCTTTTGCCCATGTTCAAGAAGATTCAAAATACAGAGCTCTGAGGTCTTGATGTAGGTTTTTCCCCTTTTTTCTTCTTTTTTTTTTTTTTTTTTAAACAAATTACTCAGAATTTGGGATTGGCTCTGCTCAAAAGATTATCTAGCACTGAAAAGCCTGTCTGGACTAAGTAGACTACCAAAAGCAAACAGCATTATCAGCTAGGCACTCAGTTTAAAGAAATCGTCACTCCCCTTCAAAAGGTGCATGTTCTTCCTTATCTCTTTACACAGACCATCAAGGTTTTAGCTTTCACAATGCAATTTTAGCACATGGCATTGCTCTGTAGCTAAACAGAAAAGGAAAACGCTGAGATGTGAAAAAGACCCCGCAGTTTCTGAACTCAGAAACACAGCATGTGTATTCTGAACAATAAAAGTTTCTTTTTTAAATCAACTATCAGCTGTGTTAATTTTTAAAAAAAAAATCTTCAATATTAGCACTTTTCAGATACAATTTAAAAATTCTTCCTGTGTCTGACTACAAGGCCGGGTTTGCATCATTTCCAACAGCTAAGTGCAATCCATCGTGTATCAAAGGCATAAGTCCTAGGCAACAGAGAGGAAATGTATTGAAGTCTGAACACATTTCAATAACTTCCCTATTGCCATGATAGCCTAGAATAAAAAATAATAGCATTCACAAATCTAATACCACTGGCACAAAAGAAAAATGTTGTATCTGCTTAGAACTTTCAGTTACAAAAGATCTTTACTTAACTTTGGTAGAACTTAGTTTAGAAAACACGTATCTGCGTAGTCTAAAATATTAATCAATTGCTGTGAGTGAAAAATGCCGTGTAAACTTTGCTCTTTTTCCTGTTGGTAGTTCTAACATTGTGCTGAACGGAGGCAACGTGTCCATCAGGTAAATTGCCTTATCTGGATTGTGAAATACTTCAAAGATTTATAATTAAAGAATTATTACCCCTCCTTCAATTCCTGTTTGGCATAGATTCTCTGAAGCTGTCAAAGAAAACCCTGAGTTACGTCTTCCAGTTAAATCTCAAGCCTGGGGTTTCAAAAAAAGCAGTTTCTGTTAAGAGGGCTAACTTCTAGGCCCAGCCATACATGTGTAACACCTGCAACAACAGGGCATACACTGGGTCTGGGCAATAAGCCCAGCTGATGAGACGAGTGTGCTCCAGGAACTTTTATCAGCCACCACGCAGAACTTGAGAGCAACAGAGCTAAAATGGATCTTGGAGAGACCCAGATGAGAAAATATCAGCTGGCACTCAACAAGGGCTCTCCTACCAGGATCCCTTCTGGATGCCAAACCTCACTCAGGGCTCTGGACTGCAGTCTGGGTAGACAATCGGCAGAAACAAGCATGCAAGCATCTAAGACCTTTATGAGATTTAATCCTAAATGACTAGCAATTTGACAGCACCAGAATCTAAAGCTTAATGCAAATCTTGTGCCTAAACCACAAAACCGTCCATTCTCGTTGCCTTAAAACACTTAGGCCACATCTTCAAAAATGAGTTTAATGTGTTTGTCATAGGAGGAGAACAAGATAATTGTTTTGGGCACCATCAGCTAACTATACCTACCTCCTGCTGTGAAGGTTTTTTCTTTCATAAAGGATATCCAAATTTCCCGTTTAACACTTTGTGGCAGTACAGAGGTGTGGGGGGAGTAGACAGCAAAACTTTTACTAACTGTTACACCCTTGCTTCAAGTCAAAGCAAAGTGAGTGCAATCTATGAGGAAAAGATTCAAGAAGCACATTATTTTGCTGAAAGAAGAAATACTAGAAATGTTTCATTAGAATGTTCCAGTGCTTTTGAACAGTAATTTGAACTTTGCTGGATATCCGTCTAAGGTTAAGAGTGAATTTTTACTGACCCAATACCATTTAGTTTTACAAAACTCTGAAGTCATGCGTTGTTAAGAGGCTGAGAGCAAGATCACTGAAAAGTCCCTCTCCGCTGAACAAAACTTTCAATTTTTTTTTTTTTAATTGGGCAAGACAGAAGAAATGCCCAACCATGCTCTGGGCTCTTTCTCGCCATCATCCAGGAGCGCTGAGGACAGAAATGGAGTGACCTAACCCATGTGAAAGAGCAAGAACATGCCCAGGCAAGAAGAAACATGTTAGAATATGCCCAGGTGTGAGAGAAGTGCGAAAGAAAGAGCAGTATGAAAAGAGAGAGTCTGAGGAAAGGAGGTGTGCTGAAGAACAGAACCAGGTAAGGAAGGGAGAGAGCAGAAACAGGAACACTACACAGTACATCCTAGGGAGGGCATTATAAACCAGTATTTAAACTAGAGATTTCTATTTTTTCCTATAAAAACACATCAAACCTCACTATAAGATACTGTTGACTCTGGCCGTTTGCTTTACTCATCCAACAGAAGTAACCATTGCTACAGCAGGGCCAGCAGAAGAGGACACCTTCATTTGTCAGCTGCTTCAAATGCAAAGTCAGTATCCCAGTTTAAAACACTGGGGCGGGGAGGGGGGCAAGTTGCACAAAGATGTCATACTTTGCCATGAAACAGATGGGGAGATGCCGGTTCTGCCGTGAGTTTTGTGACCTCCAACAAGAGGCAGTAAAACTGCAGCAGCTTGCTGAATGCAAGTGGAATCCTTCACATGTGACAGCAAAATTCCACAAGTACTCCCTCCTACGGCTCTATTTAAACCCAAGATGGCAAATGCCGGTGAAAGAAAAATAAAACGATATACAAAATATAAAATAAGAAAATAAAACAAGATATGAAAATTCAGACAATTCTTCCTCTTTCTGTTAAAACTACGTAAAAAAAAACCAAACCACACACAGAGAAGAAAAACTATGTTAAACATAAAAGCTGTTATCTCCAAGACTTCTGCAAATCTAAGATCCGATTTCTTGCCTTACATTTGTACCAATTTGTTTAGCAGGAATGAAGCACATTTGATTCTATTCTCTTGTGAGAATCTGAAACACATTTAATTAGTTGGCAATAAAAACCATAGAATTCTAAAAGATAGGAAAATACCTTCCTTTTTTGTGAAAGGCTTCATTTTTTTAGGACTGGAGAAGCTAGCTAAAAATAAACCACCGGTATGCTCGTCACAGGTTTTCCAAAATCCACAGGATTGCTGCTTCTCTCTGAAAAATTCTTTATATGGCACAAATAACTGATACTCATTTGACAAGCTTCTAATAGGACATTATTGCCTTGCATCACCCCCCCCCCAAACTGCCTAGAATAATGGCAGATGCCTTACACACACGTTAAAACTACAAAAAGATGGTCACCTAATTCCTGATACTATCCAACCTACAACCAGAACTTTAATGCTTTAACACAAACTACAGCAACCAAACACATTGAACTTAAGAGCAGAACCAAATGCTCGGTTTCTGCTGAAATCGGCTTTGCCAGTCTTTTGACAACCCTCCTCCTGGAGATGCAGCTTCAAATTTTCCCCCAGCCTTTTACTGCTTCTTGAGCAAAACTCACAATCCCGAAAAGGTGTAGTTCTGGGTTTGCACAGCTCGGGGCGGGGGGG
>VYZW01023852.1:0-11638 GCA_013401315.1 Balaeniceps rex
GGTCAAATCATCCTCTTTTCACACAAAGAAACACAGAAAAGATTAAAAACCTTTATGGATCTGAATTTGCATAGTTTGATTCAGAACACACACACGGTGACAGTGCTCCAGGTGACAGCATTCAAGCTATTTTGCCATGGACATGCTGCTCTAATAACGCCTTAAAGAGGTGGGGCAGAAGCAATTTTTAAGAGCCAGATTATCGTGAAGTTTTATTTGGCAGGATAGCAGCTATTACCAATTGGTAATTGGAAGCAAAGAGGTACAAAAACTTATGGCTGCTTAAAAAAAACGAATAAAACCACACCCAAGTATATCAGGTCAGCTAGAAATAATGCCCCTCGCTACCTTCCAATCTTTCATTTCTTTCTTTGCAGTTTATAAAATGACTAATTTAATCTCTTGCACTCTGTGAAACCACATCAGAAGTGATTAAATGTATCTGCTGGAGCAGTAGGACCAAAGATGCAATCATAATTGCTGCTGCTATTACTTATTCAAAAAGTCCTGCAGCAATTCAGGTTGTGAACCAGAAACAACTGTTTTAACCTTTGTCTTCTTGCTTTTTGACTGGGATGGCTTTTAACTCTGCTTTAGTGAGTGCATTTTGTCTTGACAAGTTATTTGTCTCCAACACTCCATTTCAGCTGAGGAGAACTGCAACAGCAAATGACCATGCCCTCCTCTTACAGCCCTGAATTTCTATTAGGTAGCGCAGCAAGATGGGTGATGATTTTTCAACAGTTATTTTAAGGCTAACAGCAACATATCTACCTACCGTGAAAATATCAGCATGCAAACTTATATTACTCAGATTCTGGCAAAAGAACAACTTTCAGTTTGTAGAGCTGCACGCACTGCCTTCACTGCTAACTTTCTTACAGAAGAAATGCATATTTTTGTAGGTTGACACTCAAAAGGTGGAGAAAAGAATAACCAGCTCCAGATTCTTTAACCTCAGCATTTAGTACAGATAGGAAAAAGCTGCATTTAAAGTCAAGTCTCAGTAAAACTGCAATGCAGGTAGGTGAAACAAATTGTCACACATTTCAGCTCATGTGGATTATACAGCTGGTCCTTGCGTTATCAATGCAGCAGTGCTGTCTTCTGTTCTACTAACATGATGTGGTATTACAGCCGACTACCTTATCAAACAAATAGAGAAATCTTTTTTATGAATTATTTTTAATATAGCTGCTTTAACAATGCCAGTTAACCTATTCTGGGAAAACCCATCTCCATTCCACTGGTAAAAAGCCCAGTGTATCCATTTTTTTTTCCTCGCTTCTAGCCATCAGAAACATTATATTTATTTGCTGGATTATGTATGATAAGCCAAAGGAGAGGAGGGGGAGGGAAAAGAGAAAACATAATAGCATTTTACTTTTTTAACAAGCTTCCTGCAATCTCAAACTCTGTTTCTCTTAAAGTTATCTTCTTAATCTAGATTACTCACTAAATTATACATAAGAGGATATAATTAATTTTGTTTATTAAGGTAGAGAGATATAAATTTTCATTAAACCTCCCAGATTACTAAAATGCAGTAGAGGACGTTCACCAATCCTTTTCCCTTTAGGAAAGGAAATCGGATAACCTAGTGCCTAAATCCACTTGGCAAGCACATGCTCCTTCAGTATTCCATCTGCACAGTCCAGCAAAATGGCATTCTGACCATTCGCTGGATATTCCAGGGATTGCTGAAGGGCCCAAGGCTTCTTCAGCTGGGCAGTGCAGTGATGGCAGTCACCAGAAAGCAGCAGGCCCTTATGGACCCACATAATCTTGAGCACAGTGCTCTTTGTCCCTACAGCCATCGATGAGATGCCAACTCCAAGAGGGAACAGCTACAGATTCCTCTTCCTATACACACGTGGCAGTGAGAGGGCATCGGCATACCACCCACCTACCCCACCCAAGAACTTTTTTGTTCTCTGTATCACTGCTCAAAGCGTATCCCAATTCTGCCTACCCTTACACCTAGCCTTGTCCCATTTGGCCCCAGCTGCCTATTCCTCAACACTGTCCAAATAGATTGTGGTAACTCAGACCTGTTTATTTCTAAAAAGTTTCTCACCTGCCCTGTATCTAGATAATGTCATCTGTCAGCCATTTAGAAAATGTCATTTTCAAGGCCACTACTCAGTCTTTGTGGTCCATTTTCTGAGTTTTATTGCCAAGTATAGGGCAGAGAAGAAGTTACGGCATCTCAGCAAATAAGTTAAGGAATTGTCCAAGTGCATTGCTCTTGCTACGAATGGTCTCTATCCACAGGAACTCATACTTCAAACCTGCTGAACCTGATAATGACTACTAGAGCTCTTCTGGGCTGTAAATGCACAGTACACGAAGAGCTAACTGGGCAGCTCCAGACACCAACACTGAAGAAGCAGAAACACAATCTGGACGACTCCTAGGCCATGCTGAAGGGTGGTATTGCTCACCACAACTGGAGAAAAAAGGTGAATTGGGAAATATGACAAGTCATCCAGAAAAGCCCACCTCAACCCCCTTTAACGCTGGGATACAAAATTTTTCAGATCATCACCAAGTTGAGAGTTGAGTGACAATTCTTAAAAATAAGGAATTATTATACATCCATTTTTATTCTGGAGGAAAAAGGAGTAGACAGATGATACACCAAGCCACATGTCATTATTTGGGTTGGGAACAGACACCTCTTAGAATATCCTTCCCTTTCATTAAGCTTTGACAGAAATAGTATTCCTTAATACCTTCAAATCTCCTTGCTAGCCTCTTTTAACCCCAGATAATAATATTTTCACATCTATTTTTCCTAGCACGCTAACCAGTTCTTCAAGTTTGAAGAAAGACTTGTTCGTTGTCCATTTTGTTATGCAGCACTCCTTCCAGGGAAAGCTCACTTTGCAAAGTATTTCCATATCTGGACGCAATTCTTTACATCAAGCTATATTCCAGAAGCTTTGTAAATGTAATCTGACTGAGATTTCTGGAGGATGACACCATCTGCCATTTGCAAGTGACCCTAGAAGATTTAAGTGAAAGGAAATTATGTTCAGAAAATACCCACACGCTATGCAGCCCAAAGCAATAAACTGTTGTGGGATGAAGGTGGTAAATACTAGATCCCTACAAATGCATTCTCAATCAGCAACAGTTGCCTTACTAAATTTGCAATGGTGACAATTAAGAAATCTGAACTTCATTTAGTTTGCACGGATACACACAGAGCTTTGTAGCATATTATTTCATCAAATGATTGTACAGTCAGGTAATATGAATGGCAAAATAAAATTTAAAAAATAGCATTATTAACGCTACAACTAAATGCTATATTTAAAATTTAATTTAAATTTTGGAATTAAATCAAAGTAACCACCTAATTATGTTTGTAAAGAGGCCATGCCATAAAAAAAAACCTACATGGAAGAACAAAGGAAAAAGCAACTACAGGTATTTAAAACTGCAGACACTGACATTCAAAAGACTAGAAAACTACCAGGTAACAAGGAAAGCAAGCACTAATTCCTCAAGATTAGCTTCTTAACACATCCAGTCCTTTCATTAACTCACTGTATCTTGCAACCAGGTATTTCCTCTGCAGACGCAGCTGGGGCCATGCCTGGAACTGCGGGTGACGAGAGCGTCCATCACGTGCCTAACCTGAGCTTTATTCTAGCAATTCAAACTTTGCCCATAACAAACAAGCATTATGGTTCAAACTGGTTTTTTAGGACAATTCATCAAGAACACACATGTACCTACACCCATCCATAAATGTAGTCTAAATATAAGAACTGATCTGCTTCGATGATAATGGTACAGTTAAAGCCACACAGCTTTCCTGCTCTGCAGAGACTTTTAAACAAGGACAAAGGGGTTTAACATAGTTCTACCTTACTCCTGTACAGCAGGAGAATTAGGCACACAAGGAACAAAGCACCTCAACACAAACATAACCACAATCGTACCAAGGGGTTGTGCTATTTACAGTTCAGAAAAGAAAAAGGCTGCGTTTAGGCCAGTCCTTTGTGATTCCAAGCATAGGAGTAACATACCAAAGTCCAAAGGCTTTTTTCCCTCTCCCCAATCTATCTACCTTATCTAAACTCGCCTGTGTGCAATTTAATCTCATAAAGCTATCTTCTCGGAATATCCTTCCGATTTCTACAGCCTTAGCATATTGACAAGGACCAAACTTCTCTTTCTAACAAGAAAGAGAACAAAGCAGTTGGAACGCTCTACTCAAAAAGCAGCCCCTGTTAATATTCAAGAACTAAACCAGCAACTGATTGAAGAAGCTGTGGTTACACAGTATCTCCTCATATGCTGTTCTCCATATTAAATACTACTAATACTAATTAGGAAAACTTATGAGCCTGTTGTTTCTAGCCCAAATTCCCCATTTTCCTACAACTTACAAACCAGCTCACTTCTACTGCTCATAAGGATTGCAAGAGATGTATCAATACAATCATCCAAACTCGGACTATGTGGGAGCCAATATTCAACATGCTCCCTTTGAAATTCAAGTAGCATTATGAGATTTGACTTTTTCAAACCATGCTTCTCTAGAAAGAGTGATTCATGTTACTTGGTATGAAACCTGGCATAACGCTCGAGTAACCTCCTTTCAACCTTGAAAGGAGACACATACTCCCCAACTAAGCCCTAAAAAATGAATTCTCCTTATATTGCTCTTAGTAGCGTGGTTCAATATTCAGCCTCTAAGTATCCCCCCTTCAGGAAAAACAACAGGAAAAAAGGTCCCAAGATGGTTTCATTAAGGTATGTCAGAGAAGGGCTTTAAATTCAACTTTGTTGTGTTGTTACAATGGAAAAAACTACATGCACTTTCATACAGAAGAGGGCTTGTATCCAAGCTTCTTCTGTCTTTCTGTTTGAAGCAATTGTTACTTGAAATGGTAATAGAAAAGATACATCTAAGCTAAATCATTTAATCTAAGATTTCTTGTCTCCTTGGCAAGTTTATTTTTTCCCCCACTCTACTTCATTTAAGAAAGCAAAAGTAAGGAAGAATAAAACATACAGCATTTTTTCCCCTCCTAATGCTGTAGAGCAGGAAATCCTGCTAGTAGCAGTAATTCCATATTAAATACATATATACTTATTCTGTAGGCACAGAGTCCAAGGCTCTGCTCAGTAAAAGAGATATAAGTCCCTGTTACCTACAGACTTCAGGCCTAAGTCCTCTTCAGGACATCTGCAATTACAGGAAGGTCATCAGAACTGCGTGAATGCTACTAGCACGCAGCAAGCACTGCAGACAAAAGAAACGTTGAATCCTTGGCAAAGTGACTGAGACCCCTCTCTAAAACTGGACAAATTGAAGCAAATATTCTGTGTGCATCTATATAGGATCTTTCCAGAAATGTACAAGTTTTCACAAAGGTAATAGACAAAGGTAACCGACAAAGGTAACCAGACAACTTTTTCACAAAGGTAACCAGACAACTGTTGAAAGTGTCAAGCACTGATATGACCTCAGAAGATGGGGTGGAGAAGGTAACGACATCAATTAAGAATATATTTGAACCATAGACTGTACTTTTTCAGAAGACAAACACACAGATATAAAAAAGAAACCACACCTACGCCCTCATTTAAACAACGCAATTAAGTATGTCCTTAAGTGCTCTGCTGTACTGAGTGATTATTACAGAAGTCTATTATCTACGAACTATTTACAAAAATAATTTGTTGCAGAAATCCCCAGGGGTAAACTTCATGCCTCGTCTGGTTACAGCTGCACCACCCACAGGAACTTTTCATCCCTCACCAGAGGTAACCTTCGGCTGTGATGATGGCAGCAACAGGCTGATAACCTCCTCCACTGGCACGGGCACCACCAGAGTGTGTGCAAGCAGACCTCTCCCTGACACACACAGGCAATAACACAGGAAAACATTGCTTAAGCTTCCTAACTGCAAAAGTAACACGTGCAATTAAATACAACAAAAAGCCATCTTCCGCCACGTACCAGGGTGCTCATGCATACAAATGTTCACTCCACCTGGGAGCTAAGAGCAGAGAATGCTGGGGAAAAAAGGAAAAAAAAAAAAGGAACTCATCTGGAAGCAATTATGGCACACATTCCTCTCTCCCCCTTCTTGCCTCTTCTCTGCAGGACATGAGTGCTGCTACTTTTCCTTCTCTCACAGTCACGGCAGGGCAAGGAGGAGACAGTGTCCTCAGCCTGTGCTGTGGCTTGACAGAGCAGCAAGGCAGCCCTGCATGGCTGCTCGGTGCTTTGCAGTGCTGAAGGACTTTGCTTGCATAGACATAAGATATTGCTAGGGGCTCCTTCTTCCAGCTTCATCTTTTAAATAATTTCTTGATGACAGACCCTGTTTGCAGCCTAAATCAATTTTAGAGTCTAGAGAGGATTTTTCCTACATACCAAGGGTATCGAGATGCTAGATGGGCCTTTTAGCCTTTTTGGGATTATTATTTTGGGAGAAAGCAACTGCAACTGCTGCAACTCTAGCAAGTCACAGAGTGGCTAATGACTTTAAAATGGCTTAGCTATGACCTTTTAAGCCAATAGGTCTGGGTTATCAAGCAAGCAACTGCACTGAGCATACAAAGAATAACCGGGAACTTGAGGTACTAGTGACAGCCAGGCAGATCTTAGTAATGGGAGGATTGTTATGAGCCAAATATTCACCATAAGATCAATCATAAGGAGGAAAAAAATGCCTGCAATACAGCCAGCCAAATGCTATCTGCTCCATCGATTCTGGAAAAAGTTGTAAAGCTTACTGCACTGACGATGTATCTACAAAAGACTGAAATCACGCTCTTAGCAGGAAGCGGTAGCATTAGCATTACATGACAGCACACACTGAGCTTAATGGACTGCAGCAGACCTCCCTGGAGTCTGTGGAAGAGACGCAGGCTAAAAATTCAGCAAATACACTCGAGTCCAGGATGCTATTCCAAATGCAAATACAATGCCCTAGTCCACTAAACAGTGACAGGAGAGAAGACAAAAGAAAACAAGACTACAACACTGAACAAGTAGAACATGGCATATTGGACAGCACAAGTCAGAGCTGCTGAGGGGAGAAAGAGTGGCCTCCCACCCGAGAAGTGTGACTGAGCCAATAAATGAGTCAAGACCTGTCCTGCTTGGAAAGTCACCTGCCTGTCACAGAGGTTTCCCCTCAACCTCCTCTCACCTACATCTCTCGGAGTAGAGGAGCAGATGAGGATGCTGCCTCCCCATCAGCACCACTTGTCAGGCATGAAGGTTGAGTGAGGACAGCTTTAACATTCAGGTTCACCTACCGGTGCCAGCACAGACATGCCTTAAATAGCGTGCCAGGTGGTCTGGAGTAGCAGACAGACTGCGTAACACTTTGCAACCTCTTCATTTAACCATATAAACATCCACATTTACTGTTCTCATATCAGCAACAGAAGAGACAGTAAAAATTGTGCCTCCATTGGCAGCCTTGAAACAGGTTTTGTTGTGTAGGCTTAACGGCAGGCTTTGACACCTCTTCTCCACTTTAAGCCTCCAGTGAACCAGCCTTCTTTACATCTTCCTCCTTGAACAGGTTCTGAAGATACTGGGGATGTTCCTAAAGGAGATGGTTGTCACTGAGAGCAGCTGCCATCAAGATCAAGTGTTTTTATTTTGTTTCCCATTTCAGCAGTAGCCATGAGAGCAGCAGTGAGGTCAAGGATGTGCAGGAGACAGAAACAACATGAGGAGAACGGCAGTGGGTTTTAAAAAAAAAGAAAAAAAGGGGTGGGGGGTGGAAGGAGCAACACATCCATTGCATCCGTTGTTTTCCTCACATACACACTGCTTTCAGTATGAAACACTGACATACAGTTAAGCACTGATTAAATCATAATCAAAACCACACAATTCCTATACAGTAAGAAAAGGCTTCCCCCCAGAAAAACCCGAAAGACACAAATTGAGATGAATTAGCATGCTACTGTGTTACAATGAAGACCAAATTCAACAAGTCTGTAATATGAAAAAGTGCTTAGGAAATGACTACATAAACGCAGGTTGAGATGGATCACTGTTAGAAGCACAGAATTAAAATCTATCCTGTCATGATTTACAGCAATCTTTGATACTGCAACTCTCTTCTACAAGACATTTTCATATTTTTTTTATTTCTTCTTGCATAGTACTGCATCATCTCCTGTTGTTACAGAAGTATTTTTATTCTATATTTCCATTAGATAAATCAAGAATATTCAAGATATTTAAATTACAAACAACTAGGTTACATTCAATTACAATTTTTTCCACATCCATCTGTTCTTATGTTGCTGCAGGATTTTAATGTTAAGAATACACAGTTGAAAAGAAAATATTAAGTTTAATTGTGTAAACCGAAGTATGTAAAAGCAAATAGACAATCGGAGCTCAAGTCAACAGTTCTGACTTTTCTAATCATGCTCTAAACCACAAGTTCCTCAAGGGAAATACTATCTCTTCTCTCTGCTTGGGTAATGTCTTCCAAAAATTGACATTTTGAGTATATTAGAAGATTTTTCAGAAACAAGTATGAATATTAGTTTTGATCCATTAGAAAGTGGTTCACATTTCAAAATCCACAATGCAACAAATCCCAAAAGGGTTTTAATTTGTATGAAAGCATATAACCATCTCTTTTCTTTCATAAATAGCATCAGTGGAAAACTTCAGAGAAAACTTAAATTCTTCGACTGAAAAGAAGGTTGATAGCATGTAGCTCTTTAAATCATTGCTTTCCCTTTCTGTACTACACTTTATCCTGCTGGGAAAACAAATCCTGCAACTTTTCACTTGAAGGGCCAAATTTGCTTTATAATTAGTGATGCTTATGCCAATTCTGTTTTACTTAAAATGCAGAGAACCTTCCAGAAATATTTAATAAATCAGTACTAAAAAAAAAAAAATTGAATGCACAGAATGGAGATAATTGAAAAAAATGAGGGAAAAGAAATCCAAGCTACTGTAGAGATCCCTGAAAGCAAAAAAATGAAAACTTGTTTCCAAACAGAGGAAATATTTAAGTTTTTATAGACTTTCAGATAGGTCCAGACTTTTTTGATCAAGTGCAAAGTCAGATAACCTACATGCTACTACCCTCAGTATGAGGACAATGGGATAAACCAGCGAGATTTCATCTGGAGAGCACTCTTATTTTTTAGCACGTTCTCTGTCTGTATCCATTAACGTATCCTGACAGGTGTGAGTTTGGAGGTTGGTCATATTCATTTATTTTTCAGTTTCATAAAGTATGCTTTTCTCCATTCCCTAGACAAATTATCAGAGGGAAGGGACTCAATGCACAAGTGTAAATTAACACTTGGGAAAACAAACAAACAAAACCCCACACAAACCCTCTCCACCCACCTAACTAGAATTACCTATCACAGTCCCCTGCACTATAAACAAATACAAGCATCCGAGTCCTATAGTATAATAAATAATACAATAAAGTTGCTACCTTCAGATAGACTATTAGGAGAAAAAGAGTGTAAATTGAGGGAGAGTTGCTAATGTGTCTGCCCTGCCTAGGCAAACTCCCTGTGCTACCCCAACCACTTCACCAGAAAATGAAGCTGGTGACTTGCCACCAGCTCCACACATACAAAACACAGGAGCTGACTGTTCAGTCTTTGCAACTATCCAATATAAATTGAGCGGAAGTATCCTCCCAGGCACACAGGAAAGGCTTTACAATTCATAACTGAGCTCAAGTTGCATCCAAGAAGATCTGGAACCCGTTTCATTTTAAAAACATGAAAAGTTTCCCCACCAAAAAGCACAGCCCCAAGTGCTTTTTCATGATGCCATCCGGAAGCAATTACCACATGGAAAGGGGAGCCATCAGGAAAGTTTTGAAAAACAAAACCTTGAATATCTGAGCTACCTGGCCCTTTGGAAAAGCGAGCAGCATCCTTGTACTGGAAACCTGTATTAGGCAAGTGTATTTTACTAAACAAGACAGAGAAAGTGTCCTGCCTGGTTACCACACTTACCTCCCTCCTGCTGCTTTTAAGCTGAACCCCTGTAAGCATTCCTAAAAGTGCAAATACTAGCCACCACCATTAATCACTTCATGTTTGGACACAGCAGATCAGCATCATCTTGTTTTCAAGACAAGAGGATTCTAGTCATGACTTACATGCTTTTAAAATGTAATCTCCCTGGTTCCTCAGCTCACCGTAAGAAGGGAGAATATTTGCACAGATTAAATGATCACCCACTGATTCGTGCCTGCACGGCAAGTATGTGCCCCCTGGCCAGCAAGGTTCAGAATTCATCAGAAACAACATGTTGGCAGATTTGGAATTGGGATGATTTCTCCCATACACACATAATTGCACTTTTATCACCTACACAAATTAACAGCAGATACAAATAAAAGCAATATCCAGCAAATAAGCAGCAGTGATAATAGGCAGCCAAAGAGAACAGAAGACTCAATATTTCAAAGAAATGCTGAAGATAAACATTCAAACAGAAAGACGATAGATCAAACAACTGGGCCATCATGTTTTACTGGCACATGTAGAGAGGCACTGGAATTTGCTTTGTGTTTTCAAAAGTGCAGTGGATCTTACAAACCATTCCCCTCCCATCAGATAGGGAAGAAAAACAACCAGTAGAACTACTAGAAACAGGATAAGGAAATCCACTCTGGCAAAGTTATTCTTGGTCCATTAGGACACAGGAATACAATGGAAAGAGGCAACCACACTCCTTCATGTTCCCCCAACAGTAGAAGTCAGAGTCCTAAGGAATGTGCTGGCCCTCTACTATTCTCATCCCTCCTACGTGGAGGTGGCTCCTATCTCCTCCTTGTATCTCACTGTAGAAATAGATCTAGTCCTAGCTCTTAATCATCATCTTTCATCTACTTTCCGAGACATTGCTTATCTTCTTACTGAAGGCAACCTCTTTAGTTTTCCTACTCTTTAATTTTTGTCTGTCTTAGCAAGAAACGGTAAGAATTTTCATCACTGTGGGGAGGGGGAGCTCTTATGATTAGTATTTTGGAGAAGTGAAAAGCTGTGTTCCGAAAGCAAACAGACCCATTTTTACAGGACCAGAAAGTTCCTGCCGTGGCCCTTGGCTCCAAACACACGCACAGGATAATCTTTCAAAACATCCGTCATCTCATCAGTACTCCTAACTGTTTCCTACCCAGAAATCTAGTATTCTATTTTCAAAACTGGAGAACATGCCTGTATCTTCTACTTTCCAAAAAATGAGGGAAGGAAAACACTTGCACACTTTTCTTTGTTTTTTTTTTAACTATAATACTATAGCTGGAGAATGTATCTTCATAAAGTGGAAAAACTGAAGTCTTAAATGATAACAAGTGGCAACACATAATTAGTAAGATAGGTGCATTGCTTATTTGATTCAATTTACCAAGGTGTTTTTCGCATTATGAGTTAAACAAACAGACGTCATTTGGAACAAATTATATCATTTTTCTGTTGCAAGTCTTAGCATAGGACAATAAGAGTGGCTAGATTAATTTCTTAAAAAATAAAAAAATAAAAAAATAAATAGAATGTTACTGCCAATACACAGAAGCAAGGTTAAGTTTAGGCTTACCTTCCCAAAACCATAAACTGTCAAAAAGCTGTAATTTCCCTATTCCAA
>VYZW01023852.1:27672-37734 GCA_013401315.1 Balaeniceps rex
CTGCTTCTCAGCGTTATCAAGGAACGTTCTCCTGGTCAGTCAAAACACTGCTCTGCCACTTGCAGCAATGCAGCTCACAAATACTCCTGACTACTGCAAAGATGCCAGGAAAACAAGAAAGGTTCATGAACCAGGGTAACAGATGAATATATTTGAATTATGAGCTAGTGCAGTGTACCCTAAAGTGCTGGCCTACACATTTTCAAGGCCAGCGATTTAGAAAAATAACTCACTAAATATCTCAAAGTTCATGCCTGCAGTCTATACCTAAGTCAGCCTTGCATTACTCAATGGGTTTGGGGTTTTTTTAACCCATTACGGCAGACTAATCATACCCTTAACCTAAAGAAGTAGTCAATGCATCTTACAGAAAGTGTCCTTTCCTAATATGCCCTAATGGCAACTAGAAGCCTCGGAAACTTACATTTCTCCAGCAAAAAAAGCAAAGGCTGCTTGCGCACTGGCAGAGCATCAAAGGAAAGCTGTTGCAGCATATCTAAATAAAGAGGAAACAAATAGGCAGTCTGAGCATCCCAAGGACCATTGCCACAGAAAGCAGCAAAGAGGCTGAACAAGAAACTTATATTTTTAATACTCCTTTCTGTTAAAAGGGAAAAAAAAAATACCAACACTTTAAGGCGAAAACAACATAACTGAAAGTGAATTCCTTTTTGAGAATACCTCTTTTGTGATTTTGAGGGGGTTTAGTATTGCTTTTTGTGATTTTATTATCTCTCAAATTCAGGTTGTACCTACATAGCTCATTCCAACTCCAGGCCAACTCAAGAACTACATGATGGAGCAGCTGAGGACAACAAGCCAGCTGATCAATTACAAGGGAAAGCCTATGGTTTAAGGCTTGTTTTTTGTTTGGGTTTTTTTGTTGTTTTTGTTTAAGACTTAAGCTTTTTATATTATTTTAACCACACCTACTTAAGCCAAATGGCCTTTAACAAACTGAAAGAGCAAATCTGTTAAAAATACAACACCCCCCCCATCTTCAATTAAAGGTTAAGCGAGCTCTCAAATAACATCACTCTTACTCATAAAAGGATTCAGAAGGGAAAAACCAGACTGGACATTCATGATTAAGAAGTGAAGTTAATACCTGAATATTTTCATTGCGGTGATGCATATAGGCTCAAAGAAAACCTTTAGATAACCTGATTTCACCACCATTAAACACACACTCACTTGCACACCACCTGAAAAACAGAACATCATCATGATCTAAATGCAAAGTAGACCTTCTCAAAAATCACTGAAAATATTCACAAGATCATGTATGAAGTGTTTAAAACTTTAAAACTGCATAACAAGAAGCCTTCCTGAAAGAAAGAAGTCACTAAAACCACATCTGTCGATATCCTGTCGACTTCTAGTCGAAGAGCTCCCAAGAACTCAATCAACCCCTCTTTCTGCAAGAATATCGTGAGGAAGATGACCTGAAATTACTTAAGTGCTCCAAAAGAGCAAGATCACGTGGTTCCCCAAGTCTCAAAACTAACTCTTCCTAGAGTTATTTTTCCACAAAAGCATGCAAAAGGAGAAAGCTAGCCACATGAAAAACAAATAGAAACAATGAGATAAATATAATTTTATGCTTATTAAAATAACGCATGAGCCTCTATGCAGCAATTTAGCAGCTATATTTGGTAACTTTGATATGGATATTTACCACACCAGCTTTATTTCCCCAATCCAAAAGTTCTAATACTTTTAAAGAAAACCATACATATACACACCTGCTGGCCTGGCTCAGAAAGAAAGAATACACTTGAAAAGCAAGGATTTTGGTGCACCAACATCAACAGGACATAGCTCACCTGTACCAAGTGAGTCCAGAATTCCAACTACATTTTGCATCAGTCCTAAGGGAAAATACATCAACCTATACTACAGCTACACAAACTCCATTTTGAGCACTACTGAGAAGCAAACAGCCATCAGCCTCACATACTGAGGCCCAAGCGTACAAGCGGTACTTTACTGAAGACATTGTCTAATCCAAAGAGCTTAGTATGCAAGGGCTGGATCCTGCCAACACTTGTACATGCCTAACCTGATGCATCTAAACAGGGATTACTCACATGCTGGAAGGTAAGTACAAGAATAATAAGCATGTTCATGAATCAGCAATTATGTTCAGGTAGAATAAAAAGCCAAGGTGAAAGGAGAGGGGGCACAAGCGGCAAGAAAGTTGTCACAAGGCATATTAATAATTATAAGAGTGAATGCTCCCTACTGGATTTTTGGGAAAGCTAACTTAGAAATAAGTTTAAAGAACATTGGTTTTGAGGGCTTGGGGGTGGGGAGGAGAATTTCTTGGTTTATCATCTGAATACACAATAAATTGTCAATTATGTAAAAAGTCTGCCAAAAAACAACCCTTAGACAGCCCCTCTTTACCCAATCCCCCCAACTCTCCAGCTGAAACACTTACTGGTTTTACATTCTTGCCTGCTTTCTTTCTCCAGCTACAGGCCAGTTGCATGCCTGGAAAGCTTCTGAATCCGGGCAATATGGCCTTAAAATTAAATTCCTTTAGCAGCCAACTCAGAGGGAAAAAAAAAAANACTAATTAATGCTGTGAACAAGCAAACTGCTGAGCAAGTCAACCCAGGAATTGCGAAATCGCAGGCTTTAGAGGTTGTGAGGAAGAAGAAGGTGGGGTTTATATATATGAAGTGGCCTGCTCTTAACTTCCTCTGACACCAGTTTCAGTAAGAAGGGCCTTCCAGTTCTAGTAAGTATTGCCCAATAATCATACATTGTCAAGAAAAATATCCATAAGTGTTCACCCCAAGTGGCCAAGTGCTTCCATCAGCTTCTTCAAGATCCATCAATTCTAGGTACCTCGTCTGCTATCACCAGCTTCTCAAGCCTACAAAGGGTGCCCTATGGACATCAGATTCCTCTTGCACAACAGCCTACAACAGGAGTTCCCAAATTTAACCTTATCTGTTAGCTACAACAGCAAGGGATGCTGGTATTACCACCTGTCGCCATCGACACACCTACTGGCACACCACAACGTACAGCAAGCGTACAAATATACCAATTATACAACAAACATTGTACACTAGGTATTTTGAACTGGTTTCTAAACTATAGTACTATGGGCCTCCTTCAACATTTTAGTAATTCTATCTTGCATTGACAAGAATTAATGTTCCAGAGTAACACTGAGAACTCCAAAATATGGCCCTGTTGGAAGAGCTGGGCTCCAATATTCAAGATGCACTAACACCACTCCTCTCTTCAGGGGACAGCACCTTTCTTCTCTGCTTTCATTAGAAAAGTATTGGTTAGCCTCAAGCCAAAGCTCACTCAGTGCGACGTTTCCAGCTCCTACATCAGAATGATTCAGGTCTAAATTGTCACCGTTCACAAAAAAGCATCTTGAAGGTCACAAATAATGCTTCAGCACTGACTACTCCATTTAATTTGGAAAGTCACAGAAGCCTAGACGCCTCAACTTCATTTCTCTTTTCATACAATGTTATATGCACTAACAAGTTTTTCCATGTCGATCAATATTATGAACAATTTACATAAGGAAATACTTTCACTTTATGATATACACAGCATTTTAAGATTGTTTGTGTTAAAAAAACCCAAACAGGAACTAATTGGCTCACACTGTAACACCCAAAACATGCTGGGGACTGAACAGCTCTGAAAGATGAAATCTCTGTCCTTGAGATATTACAGCATAAGAAATTGTTAGGGGAAAAAAAAAAAGTGAAAAGTATAAGGAATTTATCGAGACTTACTGGTATCTTTCTAATGACCAGGGTTTTGAATAAGGAATTGTAATGCTATAAAATAATAATTGAAATAACAATTAGGACTAAAGGGAGAAAGACAGAGAGTTAACAGGAGCAAGGAAAGCTAAGAAGCAAATTGAAAGAACAAAGGAAAAAAAACAGAAAGTGGTAAAAGCAAGCAGCAAAGGAGGGAAAAAAAAAAAAGAATACTTAGCTCAAATTGCAGGCTGCTAATGGAACTGGAAAGCCCAAAGTCACTACCCATGTGGTGGCTGTGGTCTTCACTATCTAGACCAGAGGTCCAAAAAACTCACAGCAACCAACACTGGTTAAAGCTACAAGACAACAGTGAGACTGAGAAAGGCAGTTAAATCAAGCTAAAGATCTGAAATCTCCGACACAGGCAATCTTTAGCTTTAACAAATAAATAAGGGGCAAGTTACAGAAAGTTGTTGGCTTTTCTTACTGATCATGTCTGAAAGTGAAATTTATGCTTCTATTTCAGGACACTCATAGAAGTAAGAAGCTAAAAGAACCCTTCAAAAATGTATCAGTCGCTCCTCTTTTCTGTAACTTTTTAAGACAAGAAGTCCTGCGTGTGTCCAAAGGAACTTGATAGCTGAATGTACTGATACCACAAAAATTATTATTATTAATTTTACACTGATGAAAACGATGTCCCCATGAGTTTACTGTGGCCAGCTTTCTTTCCACCCCCTCCCTGAGCACAGCAGAAATGTAATTGAGAACTACCACCCTTGGGATTTGTGAACTACTAAAACACGCATTTCCTTCTTTGGGATTGAGAGCCTGCTTCCATTCACTTACTATTGGACATTTCATTGGGAATACCTCTCCAGACACTTGCCGGAAACTTCCTGCATTTTTTTAGCCTGGCAATTCCAAGAGATACCACATCTGAGCTCATCAGAAGACACAGGTACTGCAAAACTAGCATTGGGTATTTTATCACGTTTAATTACTGCTCAGTGCTGACGAAGACCTGTACTTCTCCTAATGTGACTTCTGAATGCTGCCTGCTTTTTCATCCGCGCAATTTAAGAAATCCTGTAACAAGGCTTGTGAAGCTACCCCGGGAACTAATAACAGGTCTGGAAAAACCCAGACATACTGCTCTACTTCTCCCACTCTTCAATTTTCAGTGACGGAAGGGAGTGTAAATTGTACTTAATTGCAAAATTGTCAGTTCAGTCCTTGAGTCAGTAAATTATGCTTTTACAATTTCTCCTCATTCTCCCCTCTCCCCTTTCCCAGGGAATGCACATTTCCAGCATTATTTCTCATCTCCGAGCACTTCTACTGTCTTCTTCCCCTACCTCACCCCACAGCCTCCCAAGCCCTGCTTTTTTCTCACTTGCTCCTACAGGAGACCATGTCCCACCTCCACATCTCACAGCCTTCCTCCAGACAGTCTCTCAGCTACTCACTAGCTCAACTTCCCACTCCTGCTCATAAGCTCCCCTCCCAGTCACCAGAGAACATTTTGTGGGGACCGATCAACACTTTGTGGGGGACAGGGAAGAGGGGGCACAAGGCAGAAGCCCCAGCACCAGCCCCGAGCCATCACACTCCCAGCTCCTCAGGGACAACCCTGGAATTACTGTGTTTCTTGTGGGTCCCCTCGGTGCTGCCAGCAAGAGAACAGAGTTCCAGCTCTCCATCTCCTAAATTCATACATATAGAGCTTGCCTTTTGTGTTTGTTTTTAAATATGCTGACAGACTTTGCAATATTTAAAAGTAAACTTTGTCACTTCAAAACCGATATTGTCTGAAACAACTCCTTTTTTTTTTTTTATAAAGCAGAGGGAGGAAGTTTATATAATCCCTCTAAAAAGCTATAAAAGTTTGAATTCTAACTTTTTCCTACTCCTATAAATGCCCATATTTACTTTTTGGACTGGAAATTAACACTTGATCTCTGACCACACACAGAAAAGTAAGTCTTATTAAATAATAGAAGGAAAACTTTCAAAGTCAATCTACAACCATATTCCTTCTTTCCTTCTTGACCCCTGAAAGACCTTTTTGAAAATGCAATCAATTTGGAATTTTAAATTTTGAAGTTTTAAAACTTAAATTCCGATCTTGAAACTGTTAAATAAAACACCTCTGAAGCCTAACATGCTCTGCTTTTAAAATCCAAAATGGAGCTAAATCCCTACAGTAAAAAAGCCATTATGTTACAGTTAAGCTTACAGACGCACAGTCACTGATTACAGCTGTATGGGTACAGAAAAGTCGGAGACTAACTGCTAACATAAAAGGAAACGGTGGACCCAAAAGTTGTGAAAAGAGCAGCGAAGCTTTTTAAGTCCAACAGTCTACTCAGCTTGGGGATAAAGCGTTAGTAGTGCCTTTGTAGCCCCACAAGTTCATCTCAAAAACAAATTCCAAGCTTGACAACTAAACCCGCCTTTTTCCCACTTTTTTAATATCACAAAAATGTAAGTACAAAGCTCTGCATTATCTGAAGCAGTCTAAAGACTACATAGTTTCATTAGATTTCTGTTCTAGCTCTTTAATTACATTTAAAAGAAAATACATCTTTAATAGTACTTGTCACAATGAAGTATCTCCACTGTATTCTTGTTTTGGACACATTTTGTGTCACAAAAGTCACATTATATCAACTATAAGAATGAAATATTATCTGCTTAGCAAGATATCTAAGAGATAACTGAATGCTCAGAAATAATTTATTTCCACATTAGAAGGGACATGTTATTCTATCAGGATACAGGATTTCTCACATGCATGATGGAGGTAATTTGCCAAATCAAGTATTTAATAATAATGCATCAGTTCACACCAAAATAAATAAATAAAAGCACTTGGCACACTACTTAAAGAATTAGCCCCTGTGCAAAGTACTGGGAGATTTTAAATCGGCCAGTCACTTTCACAAGGACAGAGCCAATTTCTCACAGAACCTTTGACACAAAAGCATAATGTAGTAATCGAAGGTCTTACCCAAAGAACAACTAAAGTCTCTGAACATGTCTAAGTGAAATGGAGCAAATCGCACTTTGTTTAGCTTCTGCTTTGACAGAAGGTAGTTTCCTGTTAGATTTCGCACTCCGTTTACTAACAGTGTTAGGCACACTACTCTCAAATTAGAAACAAAACATGCTTAAAAAATGTACATTTTATTGGAGAAACTGTCATCCATAAACCACTATACAGTTTTAGGTTTAAAATGAGCAGTTAGAAGCTACTATAGAAGAAAAATATATTTAAACGGGGACTGAACTGGGGGAAACTCTACAAAGAAAAGCAAGCTCCTTGTAACGTAAAGACAGAGTTATCCATACTGGAAGTCATTCGGCAGTTACTAGGACCCCAGTTCTTTCCCTTTACCAGTCAGACCAGCTGTTTACTTCCCTCCACGTTGTGTAGATAAATACGTATAAAGGTGTCAGCTCTACATTGTCCAGCCAGCCACAAGAACTGTTGATATAAATAACAGCCTGTTTCCATGAGAGTTTACATATCACCTTTAAAGTCCAATAGGAGGTGACATTTTAAAATGAGAAGGAAAAAAAACACAAAGTAAAACACAAAGTAATAGTACACATAGCATACATTAAAGTGGAAGGAAAATCACTCGTTCCAGTGTAGTGAGCAGACTGAATGCTTAATTCTGCAACTTTGAACAAAATTATGTTCTGATTACCTTCCCATTTCCCTCACAACAAAATTAGCAAACACTACTACAAGGTGTTATTGGTTATAAACAATTTTCATCTCCAACAAGCATTCAGGGGATGTACTTTATATTAGCCTCCTCTTCCAAACAATACTAAAATGAAGTGTACCACTGTAAACTGTCATTTTCTTCATATCCTAATGGTAATTTCAAAAATTATTCAGCTGGATAGGTTCAGTTAAAAGCATGTTTAAGATACATTTTTTCCCATTATGAAGAGAGGCATTTTACATAATATATGCTGAGGACTCTTTCACTTAAGTATTTTAAATACAGAATCCAACAGTTCTCCTTGCTACCATGTTTACAGTTTGCTACTACACCCAAAGAACAAAAAGCAACTTGACTCATCAGCCTTCAATGTCCCCAGTGAAAAGGAGTAAAACTCCTAAATGGCACAAGAAGAGAAGATGGGTGGTCAGACAGGGAGATATTAGAGTAAAACCCAATTACATCTGAATACAGGTCCAAACAAGAACCTTTCTACCGCAGTTGCACTCAAACATTAACTCTTTGCATAACACATCCAGGACAAACTCACACATAGACCAGGATTTTTCAGAGATGTTCAGTGGGCACACAAGCAGCCTCATGACTAGTTACCATGCAGCCTCCTCAGGCGAGTAAAGTTTGAACATAGACAACAGTGTTTGAAGGCTCAGGTCCTTTACGTTCCTATGTGCATGATGGTTTATTCTGAAGCTTGCTGTTAGCAATTTCCTGTGTACTAATTTGTAAACATGTTTATCACAAGGGAAACAAAACCATGACTCTCAAAGTTAGCTCTTTATTACTACTGATAAATGAAAGCAATAAAATTCCAAAACCTATCATGTCAGGGGAACATCCTTCCCCACACAGATGTTAATTCAACTCAGATTAGCCTCATGAACGCATTCAGTCAAGGAGGATATAGTTCATTTTGCCACTCAAACTACTTTTCCCTTGAGAGCTCACTGTTGCGAGACATTTTGCAATTCCAACATGTATTCTAAAAATAAAGAGTATTACTATATCCAATGCCTACTTCGTTTTTTCCTGCCATTCATGTTTTATACCTTTGGTTTTAAGGCTGGGGAATGTTAGTAGCTCAGTACCATTAATGCATCTTCTCAACAAGACAAGACCGAGCATTAATCTAATCATACAAAAACATCATGGGTCCCATTCTGAAAGGCAGCAAGTGCCCTCATCTCCTACTGATGTCAGGCCACATAATGTTAGAAGTGTTGAGGTCTATTGTTCAGTCCATTTTTCCCCATCCTGTGAGGTCCTGCCATATAGTCATTAGAAAAGGCCATACACTATAATACGCTGATATAAAACAAAACATGAGACCCTCACACAGTTTTTTGTGTTTACTAAACTCCTAGCATCAACAGCGTAATTCAAATAAGGGCAGAGCACACAGTGTGACTGCACATGCAAGCGCTATTTTCCAGACAGAAGCAGCTCTTAAAGGGTTTTATTTTCTTAAATAAATGGTATAGTTTATAAGAGCCATGAAGCCCTCCCAATGCAGTTCCTTACGTAAACAGGTAGTCACCCTGCAATTCCCAAATCTGGAAACAAAACCAAAAGAGACCCCACATTTCTTTATCAGTCAACCTGGACACACTCTGGAAGATAATACTTACACATCACTTGGACAACTATGTATTCTTTATCAGTAATCTATAATACAGAATTACCATTTACTTCAATTCAAGTATTTCTCATCTAGAAACACAGCTGCACTTGCAAGGCCTTGTGTATTACCACCAAATCTTTTTTTTATTATTATTTTAAAGCCTGGTATTGTCCACATAAAAGTAGACTGTGGCTTGTTTCGGAGGGAGAAGAACAGGGGAAGACCTGTGGGCCAAAGCCCAACTTCGTTGAGAAGGAGGTTTACACTCAAATTCTTCTCGACTGGACTTGCAGTTCAATCAATCGTTTTCCTGTTCTAACCACCGAGAGTTACAATAGCACAGCCTCAAACAAACATACGTTTGTCCGGAGAAAAATAGTTACAGTATTTATTCAAACGCACATCTGCTGGAGTCCTGCCAGCCAGCCTATTCCAGCAGACCGGCTGCAGGAGGGAGTTTCACAGTTTTGCCCGGTCAAGAACCGACTGTTTAACACCACCGGCAGCCCCAGAGGAGCTCAAGGGAGGAAAACCCCTTCGGGTCCGGTCCTCCCTAGCCCCCAGCCGGCACCCGGCTTCAGGGGGCGGGAGCAGCAGCAAGAAGCAGGCTGGGGTGGCTTCTCCTAAGGGCACCGTATAGCATCCGCGGCACCTCTCGGGGACCAGTACGAGCGCGCCCGCCAGAAGAGAAAGGAAGAGGGGTCGGAAGCACAAAACAAGAAGCGAGAGCCCAAGCGCAAAGATGGGCGAGTCGTCCCACCCCGCCCGAAAAGGAAGACACCCGCTCGCAGCCGCCCCGCTCCCTTCCACATTCAGGAGGGGGGCCCCGAGGGGCCGCGCTGCCCGGCAGCTCCCCTGCCCCCTGCCCCAGCGGGGATGGGCGGGGGAAGCCGCTGCCACCGCCCTCCTCCTCCTCCGCCCCCACACCCTCCCC
>VYZW01023852.1:48995-59605 GCA_013401315.1 Balaeniceps rex
CACATTGTGTAATCCACACATCCTAGCAATAAAAACCTAGGACGACAAGTACATGCCATTTACTAAGTCTTCTGTAGAGGTGTAAGTTTTCACAAGCACAGTCCCTTCACTCACCTTGATGATTCTGTCATCTCCTCTCACAACCATGTCGCAAGGAGAGACTATTATAATTTAATAGCCTTTAACAGACTGAATCTAAAGTACAGAGAGCCTAAAGATTTCCCCAGGTCACACAAGTGTGCAGCAGCAACAGTTAACTGATTCTACATGTGCCAACTACCTACCAAGCTGCTGTGCTTATCATCGCTTCTCCTTATTTTCATTCTCAACAGAATACATACAAACACAAGGAAGGGAAACAACATTGGTGTCAGATAAGTGAGAAGGACCAGAAGCAGGCTAAAGAGAAAAGTAAGTGGAGAATTACACAGCTGAATGCCGTTTTCAATGCTGACAAAGAGCCACATGAAGCAGCGATGCCTTTCATTTCCGAGTACGAATATATTCCCTTATATAATAAAGTCATTTTTTTCAAAAGTTATTTGACCATAATTGTAATTTTGATGGCAGTAAATTTCCACATCCAGATGTGCTGAGGAGATGTTTTTTCCTCGAGTGGTTTAATTATCCTCCAGGCAAAGGTTCACAGTAACCTTGCATGGCTGAGTTGAAGCCAGCCAGTGGCACAGTATGGTTGACACAGCCCTGCTGTGGGGAAGTGGTGTCACCAGCAGTGACAGTCACTACGGGCCCAGAAGGGAGGAATCTGTGTGAGAAACAAGGACAAGGAGAAAGCAATAAACATAAAGGGGAACTAGAAAATGCACAGCAGTGGCGTAAGTCAGAAGAACTAAATATCTTCTTAAAAACGGAAATTTAAAGGAAGCCTCTGACGTAACTGGTAAATATCTGCACGAGCAGAAAATCTGGAAGAATGACATATGGGAAAGGGAATGAGTTGTGTAGACTTGTCAAGGTACCTACACATACGGCAAACATTTTAGCATCATTGTGCTGGAAAAGTGCAGGGGTCAAGGTACAGTAAGGAGCGAGGTGTGTCCTTCCTTCCAGTGTGCATGAAAGAGATCCCCTACCCACTGTGCCCTTCAACGACGAGTCACACAGCATCACTGCTGGTGCTTGAAGCCTGCACCATGATATGGCCAAGGCCATCGTCGTCTCTCCAAGGACAATCACCAGTTTACAACAGAGATGCTGTGAATCAGCCCGAGTCAAATAATCACCTATCTGTGACTGTGTATTGCTCAGGCTGAAGGATTTAATTCTGTAGAAAAGGGGACTCTAAGAAGCAACTCCTATATGAAGTAACAGAAGAGAAAACAATATCACAGGATTACAAACAGGGATGAATCACACCACACTGCTAACCAGTTCTTCTCAAAACCCAACAAAACCCTGAGTAATAAATCAAGTCAAATAATTTTTAAGTCTCACTTACACTTAGTTTTGGTATTTTCTGGGACTCCTGAAGTTTACTGGCGCAGTCTCACTATTGCTTTTGCATATCTTGGCAATTAATTTTATTCTACCTTTAAAAATCTGCACAATTTAACATTTAAAAGGGGTGCATGCAGATAAAATTTCCATATGTATTGAAAATCAGCCAACCAACACCCACTTTCACAAAAAGGAGAATAAAATGCCTGTGGTTAATAATCCAGATTCCTGCTGCTTTCGTAAGAGCTTCATTTCTGGTCAACAATGACTCCAACTGACAAAACACAGCCATGGAGGAGAAAGGAACTGGGTATGAAATCCTGTGGGGTACCCCAGCTTTCTGTGGACTGTGAAAGCCACAGTCACAGAGGCTTTTATCCATGGACTAAAACTCCTCAGCACTATCTGGCTTTGAAATCAAGAAGATCATAGCACTGTGATGGCAGACATTCATTACAAATAGTCTTCTTTTTTTAACAACGACAACAAAAAAAAATCTATAAAGAATAGCTTTCCTTTTCAAACTCCAGTGAATTATCCATCTGATCTTCATAAATGTTGTAGCCTTTCTTTTAGTGGGAGACACAACACTAGGAATTTAATTGATGTCATTTCTGTATTTTGGCCAAGTAGCAGGACTTACATATTATTAAAAACTCCTCAAATAAGGATTTTCCAGGAATGCTTCTGATCTAACTGCAGGTAACAACACTAAAAGACAGATTCCTATTTGCCCCCCAATTATAGATATGATCTTCCATGTGGGCTGACCAGAACCTAAGATGCACAGCAGTTTCTATACTTAACTGTAGCATATCACTGTAGTTAAGGACCTGTAACTGTGTACAGCTGGTTGAAAGAGTATTATAACCAAACAGATATGATAACTGAAGGAAATAATTCAGAGTTATTGCTCATTATTAACAGTCATGTAATGAATGAATGATGACTTAACTATCAATTGTCGCAGCCAGTGACAGCAATCTCCAGTACAAATAACGAGATCTTAGTTCTCAGGAATACATATCCTTTTTCCAGCTATTTCCATCACTTCACTGCGACTCCTTGTACAGATTATGAATATCTGTGTGTCACTTTACCTAGCTGGCACCTTTCTGTTCCCTCCCCCCAACAGATATGAACTTCCACTCCATTCTGCTTCCATATCCCCTTGCTTATCTTTGCATTCCCCATCTTTCCAGCTTTCTTCCCTCTATCCTCAACACCCGCAGAAACCACCATGTTCCTGTGCAACGTCAGTCACACCTACCATCATTGCTTCCAAAAGGAACATGCAGTTATTCCTGATCTTGCAGGCTTGGACTCACAAGACAGACTCTTTGGATTAAGAAACACCTTTTACCATCTGATGCACACAGTGGCTTTACATATAACTAGAAGAAACTGCGGTGGTGAAGACAACGCTGCATTCCAAGAAGCTCACGGCCAACAGAATCCCTAAGCACAGCCAGTCAATATTGAGTTCTTGCTCAAAAGACCACTGTGAATTGAGTTACACATACGATAGGAACTAACAAAGCTACAGGCATCCCTGTAGCTTTCAGACATTCAAGTGGAAGTCATCCTTCATAAGTCTTACTGTCTTCAGCTGTCTGTACACAGAGAAGACCACCTGTTTCCTATTATTTTCAGTCCTAAACATTGGTCTCTCATCTCTCAGCATCACCTTCAAGTGTTTTTACTACAGCCTTGCTTTGGGGTTCTGCAGCAGCTGAAGAATGTGAGATGCTACCCAGAGAGCTGCCAGAACTTCATGCTTCAGAGAAGCTCTTGGAGCTATAATTAAGTACTTGCTATGAATGCAGATTGTAACAATCACTGCTGCATGGAAAATGCTGCGACAAAAGACACGTCCCCTTTCACAGTACAGATATGCTGTTCCCCCACTTGCCAGGAGCAACTCGCTACGTTCCTTTGGGAATGACTTCAGCCTTATAAAGTGCTACTTTTTTGTTTATTTGTTTGTTTAAGCCAAGTGGGGCAAAAGATAAGCAAGTCCTTACTAATTCACGAAAAAGCATGTCTGCACTCTGTTTTCTCCTTCTTAGGAAAACGAATTCCCTTAATCTCCTTCCTCATGTATATGATTTTAACAGGTAACCTTCCTTCCCGTAGTTGTATTTCAGCTCTGATATTGCAAAAACCATTTTTAATAGAAAAATAAAGAATTGCTACCCAAACATGTCTTTTCCCAAAACAAAATGCTGCTCTCTAGTGGAAGATAATGATATGATCTAATTTCATTAGAAGGAATGTTTAAAACTTTCATTTTATCAGTTACAGGAAACCTTAATCCATTCTCACCAGCACTAACGTACAAGAGTAGTAGGGCTAGTTTGTTTTATTTCAGTCTTTCAGATTGTCCTGTGAGATTTTGGTATTTATTCCTCAAGATAAGTTTGCTATGCATTTATATCAATACTGTAATCGCATCCAAATAACCTGCCAAGTATTTGCACATGAAAATATTAACATATTTTCTAATTTGATCCCTTTTAGTTTTTCTGTTCTTGGACAATATAAGAAAATAAGAAAAACTGGCCTGTCTTTTTTATGTTTTTTCCACATATTTAAATACTGACAGACTTTTCTATGTCTGAATACACAGCTTTAGGTGACCATTTTGAAGATACAAGATTCATCAGTTACATTCACAGAAGAATTTAGGCAAATATGCAGGTAGTATGAAAATCTTTACCCTGTTTGCTATGGGTTTCTAAAGACATTCCTGTCTGCAAGCACAGTGATACAAAATTGAGGAATTACCTGTTGCGGTGGTTCCTTCAGCTTATACTGAAACAGTGACAAGTGGTCAAACAGCAAGGAGTATTTGTCCTGAAGGAACCAAATTTTATCCTACTTGTAGTTAATTCATAAAATACAGCATTCATTTGCTTTCCTTTTTTTTTTTTTTTTAAAGCATAGATAAAGCAAAAAAAGGAACAGTCCTCCATACTAAAATTCTTCAAGTTATGGACCAAAGCAGCGCAGTTCTAGATTTATTTCCATCTTCCCATATTCACAACAGGAAACCTATATAGCACGTGCTTCTGTTTTCTTATCTTGCTGCAGATAAGAGACATATGTAAAGTAGTTTCCTGATAAACATACTAAGCAAGTACTTTATTACTTTTTTTTTTTATGAAGTACCTTTTAAAAAACAAAACTGCTCTCTGCTGATTGGTTTACTAATTAATTTTAACTACAATTTTTGACTGCATACTTCTTCCACCTTAAGTACTCTTCCCATCAACTACAAACACTACCCCATAGTGAACAGTAATTTGTCAAAGGATAAAGGGCAAGCAGTCACAGATTGCTAATTAGCATAAGCCTCATCTGTAAAAATTATACTCTGTCAAGTCTGTATTTAATTCTCTGTCAAAATTACGTAGGCTATATACATTGTAGAGTAATATTATACAGGCTTGCAAAAGCACTCTGGCTTAACTTTAACCACCAGCAACCGAAGCCGCACACCCCGCCCTGACAGCCCTGCCCAGCTCCGCAGCAGACGGCTGCTGCCCCTGGACACGCGGCTTGTCTTTCCTGAATGTTCTTAGCCGCATCTCGCCATCCGTACAGCTGTCACAGGAATGTATTTCACAGCAAACACCTAACCCTGCTGTGGTGGTCTCAGGAAGCAGAGCTTTACTTAGCTTCTCCATTTGGTTTCTTCATTGTCCTCTCCCCCTTCACTTGTACACTTCTGCTCAGTTCTGCTCTGTTCCCATCGCTGAAAAGATGCTGCCCTCACTGCCGAGCTCAGCCGATCCCTCGCTGTGAGCAGTGGACTTCAGCAGCTACTGCAGCCTTCTTCCTATTGCCAGGCCTCCAGGCTTTTCCATCTGAGTTGTCACCAGACTAGCAGGTCATTTTCTATGTTCCAATCAGAGGGACCAAAGGTGGGTATTCGTTCATTTGTTTTTAGGGCAAAGAGAGACATACAGAAGCTCCCTCTATCTCTAGGTATCTACTGGTGTATTTTTAGAAGTAATTATTCAGCTACTCCTATTGTTAGACAGAAAAAAAGTGGAGATGGAAGGGTTTTTTTGACCCACTAGACATAAAATCCAGAACTACTCATCTTGAAAGACTACAAATGAACAACGTATCTGCTTTGCCATTTACTTGACATTAAGACAGAAAACTGTTTTCAAAGTTTTAGTGCAAGTCACACAGTAAAGCATTTTCAGTAGACCTCACTGGGGGGGGGGGGGGGGGGAATCAAGGATCAGTTTACACATAATGACTTACTGAGGAGTTTCTAACAGATGAAAAATATGGAGAAAATTATAAATCAGGATATGGATATTCGTAACTAACTAAATGAATTTTGGTAGCCAATTCTTGCTTTCTTAAAAATCGTCATCAACAGCATCGAAATGAATCAGGGTTACCATCTCAGGCCTCCCACTTGCAGCTGGCCTTGCCGCCCGCCTGCTGCACCACTGCCTCTGCAGTTCAGACTCCAGATTCTTCAGCAACCCTATTATTCTAAGTTCAATGCCCACGTTCTACAGGAGCTGGACGACATTTAAAATTTTAAGGGCATCTGGTGATCAAATTTGAATGACAGTACCTAATTGTTCCCATAACTTAATGGCTAGAGATTTTAGCACTAACTTCACAAGTTCTTTTTAGTGTAGTAAGTACACAAACAATTCTGAGACATCCTAAATGAATCAGTGACGCTTTTCCACACAGGCATGTTGGCTGTCTGGGATGTTCTGTTCTAGGGCTTCTACTGTTGGCTAGTAATTTTTCAGAAACGAAATTATTTCTTGAAAATTTACGTTTAACTTAGTATTTAATTTCAATTAGCGCATTAATTAGAAAATAGAGGAAAATGTGCAAAATAGTATTTATTTTTAAAAAATGGAACCTGCACTAAAGAAAATTAATAAAAATGTAAATTTTAAAAATATCCCAATGTTCCATTTCTTTGGCCATTAAAACCGACCCTTAAAAAAAGCTGCTTATGAGTGAAATCCAACAGCTAATTTGTTTACTGACTGTACCAAAAGCCCAAACAGTAATTACTAATTCAGAGTGCTCCTGTAAACAATCTATTTTTGGCTGAAATATTTATGAAGCACATAGCCTGCTCGGAGGGCAAGACGTGTTTATATTTACTTTAAGCAAGATAGGTTTTATATTACATATTCATTTAGGTTGTAAATACGCGAGATTTAAGCTCAATAATTCTCAACTGTCTTAATAACTGAGCAAATGAGGGAGATGGAGGCTAGGTCATCCAGAAATTAATTACGCACAAATATAATGCATCAATAAACAAACACAAGGTTTACATTTTATCTCTGCCTCTTTATTGTCATGTGAAAGACAATGATAACAGATGTAATTTACTGAATACTTTTAACACATACAACAGTAAAACCACCATCTAAATAGCTGCATTTCACTATATTTAAAAAAAAAAAGGCAGTTACTCATGCCAATACAAACTCCACCCATTTACACCTTCAGAAGAATCTTTATTCACAACAATGGCAAAGCACTTTCAGTAGAATTTCCCATGATAAAATGAAGTACTTATCCACAGGAAAGGTTTACGGGCTTTCTCTCCATTTGGCCTCTACCTGTCTTATACTTACATCTTCAAAAAGAAATAGAGCTAGACTTCTATACACACAAAGCAGTGAGTGGCAATCTCACTGAGATCACAAAGAAAATTTTAATTTATTCTGAAATTTCTATCGCTAAAAGGGAGATAGCAAAATATATATGGCTTTTAGAGCAGATACTAAAAGCATTACATTCTCAATCTTTACCCTGCCAAAACCTAGGCAGAAGTGTATCTTAGTATCACATTGAAAATACAAAATAATTCGAGAATAGCTATGTTGAATTTCACATCACGTCTTCTCTGGATGGAGGATGATTTAAAAAATAAACACAGTGGCACCTTAAGATTTAAAACAACAGATTCACATTCTCTGAATGTAGCCTTACACTTTTCTTTTAGTCGCTACATGAAGACAAACTGCAGCACAAACCTGTCCATTTTCAAATGCTAGATCGTTCAGCAGCCTGCTTTTACTTCATGAGTGCACAACTTCAGCTTTTCTATTTTCTCTCCAACCTTGACCCATGTTATGAGCACGCTGAATATCCAAACACTGCTGACAAGAAAACGCTAAGATACTTTCCCTCCATAGCACCAGAGTAAATTTAAACATACTGCACTGAAATAATTTAAATTCTATATTCATTCTGAAAACTGCTCTAGTGGGCTAAAGATTTAAACACTTTCAAATTATTTCATGACAATGCATTGAAAACAGCTTCCCTTTCTACTTTTACTTTATATATTATAATATAACTAGGTTGTAAAGATGATCCTGCTCAATTATGAAACTTTCCCAAAACTAAGACTGCTGTAAACTACAGATTCCAGCAGTTTAACAGCTGCTATACTATGAAAAGCTATTTATAATTTGTAATGTTCTTATAACAGTCTTCTCAGAATTTAGTAGCAGCTTTACAATCTGCAGCTTCTTGCAGGTACGTCCCAAACCAGAATCGTGGGGAGGAAAGCCATTTATTGGATAATAACTTGGGATAAAAGCAAAACAACTAAAAAAAACACATGCAAAAAGCAAATATTTCCAACACTTTCAACAGCACTCCTGAAGTTTAACTCAGTATGAATTAATCAGAGACTCAGTTCTACCTTTCTGAAGTCTCTGTTCTTAACAGCTATAGATTGACCTCTGCAGCTCCTGTCAAAAGGCCATTTCCAAATGCACTCTGTGCAAGCTCACAGAACTCTCTTGCAGTTTTGGTGTTTTTTAACCAAATCTGAATACACATGTCTAATACTGAGTTACTAACAATTTCCACCCATTAATATTAACACAAAGATCTAATCATGATCACATGAAAAAGAAAATTTTATCAGCTGAAATCCACTTTAAATTTATTTCCACTCTCTGATGCAGAGAAGTCTCTCCTTTCAGGGTCTGTACTAACAACAGGTGGTAAACGATTTGGCAATTCTTTTGATAGTATTTCACTTACCAATTCACAGTTAGAGACACACAGAACTGATAATACACATTTCTTAATTTAAATGATGTTTTCTTGCTATTTCTTGTTTTGCTATCTTGTATTATGTCCAAGTGCTACGTAACAATGGGAATATGAAATTCATTATTATCAAATATCAGAGGCCTCCTAGGAGGGGTTGATTCTTTGTCTGCTTTGTGCAACAGTTTAAAAAGTCCCGTTCCAATATTCATCGGAATTCCCATGATGATGCACTCAGAAACACCTAGGGAAAAAAACCAAACATGTTGAACATCTGAAGAGTAAGGATTTACAAAACTATTTTCATTTGCCCATTCTGTATGCGTTGCCTATCAAATCTCCTTGAACCTCACATGTAAAGACCACGGTCTCTTTGCTAGATAAAGTTAAATGTTATGGTCATCAGATCAGTATGTTATTTAATCTGTGTTATTTAAATTCAAGACAGGAAAAATTGAACCTAACCTAAACTCCTCTAGTAATGAAAGAGCTTCAGAAGGTTTGTTTTTGGAGAAGACACACTTCACTCCGTGCCAACAGCAGAAGATGCAAGGCTAAGTTTTTCATGTTCATTCTCTGATTCAGTGCTAAGACTTCAGTCAAATCTGGCCAAGTTCCCCTGAAACCCCTGCAGCTTCTCAGTGAAAGAGGCATATCACTACTTCAGCTGTACCACTTCTTGCATTTTCACGATACAAAAAGTGCTTGGTCTGAATCTAAAGATTTAGTCTGTCCCAGCTATTTTTGATAGCTATAACATTTTCACAGCAATGTGCTGACACATTTATCTTCCAGATTTACTGATACATCCAGCTTTTCCAAAGAATGTTCCACATTAAAAGCAAGCTATCAGATACCAGTGGTTTTTTTCTCTGCATATTGTTATGATCCAAATGACACTTCCTCACATTCGCAGGAATATAACAATATTGTCCATCAGGTAAATGTTTAAGAAAATAACAATAAAAAGCTGTACCTTTGAATGCACAAAGGATGAAAATCAACTTGCTTAAAATTCTGGCAAGATTTGATTGGTAATTTAAATATATATGAATAAAGATTCTGTATTTTTGCTCTCAGACCACTGCTGCATTTCTACTACATACTTTCCAACATTATGCACTTAATCTTGCGCAAAATAGAATGCTTAGGAATTACTGTATATTTAGGCCCACTACTTTGTACAGCCCCTACAGCATGCAGGTTACAATGGATAAAGGAAATACCTTTCTAACACCCAGCAGAACAAAACTTACCTGGTTTTGCACAATAACCTTGCAACCTGAGCCAACCCCTGAACCATGGAAACTGCATTTAGATTTTGGGAATCTTTCTTCCCTTGCAATACTTCCATGTATACAACCAGAAGCCCTTCGTCCCCACCTCCCTTCTGCCTCATGGACAACGTAAAAGTTTGCAGCATCTGACAGCAGTCATGTATAGCGGGAAATGTTCAGACAGAACATGCCGCTGTAACAACCAAGTGTATGTTATATATCTGCTCAGACTAATGAATACCAGAGGCCAGTGACAATCATATCGGATGGGTGAAGATAATGATGTTGTTGATGGCAGAAGAACTGCCAGGGCAGCACGCTCTGCTCTAATGACCATCCAAGACTCCTCCAGTCTTCTAACACAACCAGTTATAATCTATTGCACATCTAAGCATCTGGCCGACAGCTATGAAATTCTGCTCTCACTTTCAGCTGGAAGCAGCGAGGTGGAGATTAAGCCAGTCATACTGCTCTTATTGTAGAGTTTATTTTTGACACTTCCCTTCCAGACCACCTCCTCATAAATGAACGTCACAGGAGCGGTCTGTAGCTCTCAGTTCCCATTTTTAAGTTCGAAATGAGAGTGCCGTTGGCTACTCTTTGGGAAGGGGACAGAAAAGTAAACTGACTAGATCTCTAAGGAGTCGCCTGCAGATAGTAGTGCTTCCTGCTGATCCTGCTTCTAGCATCCAGGGGATGCTGCTGGAACTGGATGTACTCCTCTGATCTAGTTTCAACCCACTCTGCCCACTGAAAGGTGGCATCAGCAATTCTCAAGAGAAAATGCTTGTCTTTATGTAG
>VYZW01023854.1:1712-18812 GCA_013401315.1 Balaeniceps rex
GAATTTAAAAGAGATCATGTTTAATACTGCCAGAAGAGTTCTGGTGAGCAGCCTGCCAACTATTGTCTGTCTTGGCTTTTGTGAATTTATTTAAACTCTGTATACAGATATTCAGTATAGCTGTTTATATGTATGTCTGTCTCTAAAAAAGCCATCAGAAGTTTGTTTCTGGATTTGTTTTCTTTTAAACCTTCTAATTCTCTAGTATTCAAATGCCATTGTAACTTCAAGCAATTATTGCCTCAGGTTTTTTGCCAAAAACATTAGATGGCATCACTGAGAGCTGCCAGTCATCACTGTCTGGGGCTTTGTTAATGCCTCCTTCCCCTACATCCTTTCTGATGATGTGTCAGAATGGACAGAACCAATATTTGTTTTAATTGTTCGTGATGCTTAAACAACTGGACAGGAGCTCTCTCACTGCACCTGGATTTAATCTTATCAAATTAAGGAAATCTAGTGCAAGTTGTGAAAACCTGTGATTATCTTGTGGAGAAAGTGTGAGGTTTTGGAAGGTAGGCACATCATTTGTTTCTCTTCCCATCTATGAAATATGTGGTGGGATGGAGGAGAATTAGCACGCTCAGCCTAATCTTCAGTTTCCAGAAAAATACTGGGACTATTTGTAAGCACCCAGAAGATAAGAGCCTGCATAGATTTTTTTCCAGCACAAATCATGTCATATCTAGCCATCTTTCTCCTGTAATGGTATTGCATGGATGGAAGGAAGTGGAAGATGTGACATATATTTTAACGTTAGTAAAGCTTTTCGCGTTATCAGAGGCGAGATTCTTGTAAGTCAGGGAAATAAAAATACCATGATGTTTCAGCAAAACTGGTTAAAGAGACATACTCAGAAGAGTTGTCAGGAACTTGCTGACAAAAAGGCAGCATTTATCAAGTGTGTTCTGTATGAGGACCCTCTTGGATTAGACACTGCAGCCACAAAAGAAATCCTTAAGAAACTAGGATTCGTTAGCTGAAGCTCAGAGAAGTACTAACTTAGAACAGGTTAGACTCACTTCTAGCACAAACAGTTTAAGGGTAGTAGATCCACACTTGAGGCAGAGGAAGACACTAGATAAGTTTCACAGTATTTTCTTAATCAGTAGACCTTTTTTTTTTTAAAGGTTGATGAATTAGCTTCCGTCCAGTTATTGGTTGATGGGGGGGATTGCTAAATAAATAAAACAGTTAAGTAAACAGTGTGACCATTTTACAAAATCACCATTTTGGAGTTTAGTTTAAAGTATTTTAATGAGGTATGGGAAGCACTATGTCACTCGCCTTAAAATATGCTTCTTGGACACTGATGAATATTGCATATATCTCAGATTTGCATGCATCTCATGTCTTTCAGACTACAGGTTGAGTAACAGTGATTTTGGGTAACAGATGACATCTCAGGTTTTCCTGTAGCCATATTTTAATGAAATCAGGGATATTTAGTAATGTTTCCTACCTGTCTGTTTCACCTAGTTTAACCTAGTTCTGAGATTCTTTGGAATGGAAAGTACTTACCATGCTGTTTACCTTGTAGACTATATTATTCTTATTTATTATTATTATTGATTAGACAAACTTCTTGTTCGTGGCCCCCTTCTTCTTTTGCCACCCAAAATAAGTAGAGGTATTAGCTTCAATGATTCTGAAACAATAGATACGCAATATTGACCAGGGGCAAATCCATTAAGGTATTTTTAACTTATTGATAATTTCCTACCTTTGGTCTTCACGTGAGTGAATAATCAACTGACTTCTTCCACCTTGGAAAAGACGTTTAAAAAATCTTACCATTTTCAGTACAAAATATTTGAGTAGAATGGTGCCATTTGCAACACGAGTTTCAGGCCAGAGAGGAAGGTACCAAACACCCAGAATCATTAAAAAATCCAGAACACAACTTTGCAAACAAATATATGTTTAATTGCATTGTATAATGCATTTATAGTTGTTAAATATATTATTTTACTGTATAATTTATCATTCTTCCAGTTCCTTTAGCAATTCGTCAAAGTGAGTAATGTACCATTTAGCTTTCTCCTTCACTTGCTTTCTGATTACATTTCCTCCAAATCCAATGAAGCAGTCCTGGCAAAACAGAAGGAATGGGCACATATATTATTGCAGTCCCATGTAAGGAATGGAGCTTCTCAGCAATTAGGTTTGTTCTTAAGATTATTTTTTAAAATTATGGTATTCCTCCCTGCCTCTTCCCCTATTATACTTTGCATGTTCATTTTTCAAATTTATTAACAAGAGTTTCATTAACATCTAGTTTTGCACCACTTTGGTTATTAGAGTTTTGTTCCAATAGGAAAGTTGTGTCCCAGTGCCTCGTAACTTCAAGATTGTTCAGATCTGAGATTTTACTGAAAATCTGATGTAAATGTGATGCAACATAAGGCCTTACTATTCAAGAATGAGTTAAGATTCGAACACGCATGCAGCATCTCACAATTATGCCTATACTGTTTATCTTAACTCTGTTTACCTCATTTGATAGATACCAAAAGTAAACATTAACCATGTCTTCAATCATTAACCAGGAACAATCAGCATTTCTACATCTTAGAAAACCATCTGCAGTGAAAGTGCAGTGTTTAAAATTTCCACTGCTTCTTTTTTGCCTTTAGGTGGGCAAATACTAAGCTGCTTTGGTCATGCACATACTTAACAGTAAGAGACCAGCTGTCATAACTCACATCAGCAGTAGCTCTCAGAGTTTGTTCCTGTGCATTTCCATGCACTGGGATATCTGTCCCTCAGCATCGGTGAAGAAGGGTACTTTTATGTAGAGAAAGGTGCTAAAGGGGAGACAGAATTAAGATCTCTCCTCTGTGAAATGACCATTTATAAAAATTGTCTTTCTATTCTTTTTTATTATTTCACCCTGTCAGGGCTGATCTCTTCAAAGGTATCATCACTGTACAGTGAGATGAACCCTCTTTGCTAGGCCAATATCAGGTAAATGTGCACCAGATCTGTGCCAGACCTTCATGCTAAGCACCATTAATCAGTGTTCAGAACCAGGATCTTGGTAGGGTAAAACCTCTGCACAGAAGGAAGCACTTACTGTGGGGACATAGAGGGGAAAGGCAGACGTGATAATATCAGCTTGATTTGAGACAGGGTGCTAGACTGTTGCACAGTCCTGCTGGACCCAGCCAGCACCCTGGCTTAGAGGGTGACACCCTTACTGGGATTGTCTGAACTGAGAGAAATCAACCATTGCATGATGCAGGCTTTCTAGAGGAAAACTACCTACACAGATCTCTTCTAGGCTGTGGGAAGTGCTAAAGATCTTCCCTGAAGTCCTATAAAGAATTCAAACTGCACCTTTTTTTTTTTCCCCAAAGGATTTGCTTTAAAGGAATTTAGAATTCCGGTTCTTTGATACTTACAGCAGGGGGACAGGCTTCCATGTCTGTAGCTCCATCTCCGATCATGACTACTTTCTGAAAGTGGAACTGTTCCTTCAGCTGAGTAATAACCTTTCCTTTCCCCCCCGATTCAGCTGTTGGTTGTGTTTCATCAAATCCTGCGTATTCTCCTAGAACACAGTGGAAGGACAAGTTAGACACATAGCATATTTGCTTGTAAATGAAGAAAAATACGTGCCTGTGGTCTTCAGAAAATGGTTATTTACATGCAGTCCTGTAAGCCTCACAATATCAGCATCCCAAAAAAAGTAATTAGAAGCTAAGTGTAAAAACTAGGATTTTACCCAAGTCTTCAGTGGGGATATTTTCAAAGATCTGAAATGCTAAGACAAAAGTAGAAGCCCTGTATGGGTAGTGTTACAAATCTGTTCCCAGTCACTCTGGTCCAGTCATTCTGGTGTAAACATTACAAAAGCAGAATCTGGTATGATGTATAGACAGTGTATGAAACACTGAGTAAGAAACAACCTCACTAACTACAGTTCTGCTTGATTACACTAGCTTAAAGTCCAGAGCAGCTCTACTAAAGTACATCGGTCTCCATACATACCTCAAAGTCACTGAAAGTGGTTTGCCTCTGAAAGCAGGTAAGTGTAATGAACTCTTTTAGCTTGAAGGAGCAAGAGAAAATTAAACTCTATAACATGCTTTACCTTTGGCACAGCTTGCAATTAAAAAGTAACTACAGCTCCATTCTCCATTTCATATGTCTGGAAAATGACCTGAACTCATATTTTTTGTAAGGTCTTGCAATTTTCCTACTTGGAGCAAGCTGGATTGGTAACAAGGTCATGTAGACTGGACAGTATCTGTAGCCCAATATCTGACAGTTTGAACCAAAAAAGTGACATTAATGAGCAGAGAAGAGAGACACTAAGGGAATCTCACCATTAAAGTAAAACTTCAGCCTGTTGGCAAAGACGTTTGCTGTTGGAATGTTCAGCTGCGAGGCCACATGCTCCACGATGCTCTGAAACCCCCCAGAGACCAAGAAGACCTGGACCCCTCGCTGATGAAGCCTGCTCACCAGCTCCCTGAGAAGAAAGAGCAGTCACCAAGCGTGAGTGCCTGGCAGCATCTAGGGATAACAGGAAAGTTAAAATACATCTTTCCTAAACAAGGCTGCCCATACTTTGTGTTTCTCAGTTTAGTTAGGATGTGTGCTGCTTTCCAGCTCCATCCATCTCTGCTGCCCAAAGCTTTTCCTTCTTTCCCTTGCAAGTTTGTGCATGCACCTTGCTTGGAAACAGCTGAACAAAACCATCACGTCCAGAGACAAACAGGTATTTCGTTGCTCAGAAATAAGTACTCCCTAGAAGTTACACTTTCATACTGTTCATATTAGTTCCCTTGAACAAATGAGAGCAGATCCAGTTCAGATTTTTTTCTGAAGTAAAACAGCAAGAAAATGAATCTATAATGGAGAAGAAAGTAGGGATTGTGGGGGGACATAAAGCCACTGCGCCAGAATGCAAAAGTGGGCTGAAAGTGTGCAAAGCGCAAACATTTTCTAACTCAGAGTTGGTTCCCCAGACGCTGGGCATCGATGCTATCTTTAGAAGAGGGGACCAGCTACAGAAAAGTAAACAAAAAGAAATAGAAGTTTTCGGACTCAGTTAATGTCAACAGGGCTTGAAGGCAGTTAAAAGTTTTACGGGATTTGGCTCTAGAAGCAGGAAGATCATGCAGCAATGCTGAGCAGTAGAAGTGGTAGCAGTAACAGCAGAAATGCAAAGTGGAGGCTTAAAGCAGGCTACACAGAAAAGGAGGAAGAAAGGGAAGGGATGAAAAGGAAAATCATGTGATTCTAAACAAGGAAACAATGTTCTCTTTGTAGTTAAATCTAGCTATGCCTTCTACAGAAAAAGCTGAGCATGTGCTTCATTTCAAGGAGAAAATACAAGCACAATATCATCTAAAACTACTGCATGTGCTAAAAATGTTTTAGACTTGGAGCCATGGCCAGATTTTGTAGTAAAGAAATTCTTTTCAATTGTTTGAAACAATTTGAATAGGAAAAAAAAAAAACTTTTCAGTTTAAATAGTTAATATTTATTCCAAACCCAAAGATGAATGAATAGACATATATATGTATTTCCCCTTAATGATTTTTTAATACTTTTTAGGGACTTCAGTACAGAATGGGTAGCTCTGAACAATAGATCCCCTAAACTGAGTCCAGGGTTGTGACTGCACACAGATGTGTAAGAGAGAGGTAATATAATTGCAGAATAGACCATGCCAGTAGTTCATACTGGGTATTAAATCTCCTCCCAGTTCCATCACCTGTCAAAAAACAGATGTGACTGAACAGATTATTTTCCATGCCTGTTTAATCTTCGAGCCAGAATTTGAGCTTGCCAGCCAAGTTAACACCTAAGACTCTTTTCTTTTTACATGGACGCTTAGCCACTTGACATTATAAGCTCCTGATACAAGCTTTGTACAGAAACAACATGGAAATGGAGTAGGAAGGCAATCTAAACCAGCTCTGTGGTCTTACAGCCTCACTAATGTCACAGAACTTTGTTGATTTACGCCATGTGCTTTTGGAAGACTTTTTCGTTAGATCATTTGAAATTCTTCTTACCTTATTCCTGGTGTTAGCTGAGGTGGGTTGTCAGATATTAATTTCTGCACTTGCTCATAGGAGGGACGTATGAGACCTAGTCGTGCCGTTAAAGCTGCTTTAAATGTCACAGTGCCACCCATAGCTCTGCGGGTCCTAAATTGTGATCCAAAGAAAAGAAATCAGTGACACTTAACAAGTTGAGGCTTCTCCTGAGAACAGTTGGTTAAAGAGTGATGAGGAACAAGGTAAGAGTCCATAGGTTCTAGGTTAAACCATATCTATGTTGTAAAGGAGAAACAATTAAAAGATTGGTAGCAACCACTGGTAGAAGATCTTCACAGATTGGAGCTCTTGTGAGAACCAGTGAGGCAAAGGAAAACTGCTTCATTCCCTCTGTGAGTGCATCTGAGCCACTGGGACCAGTATTCCTAAACTGCAGCTCAGGTGCTGTTCTCTGGAATTAGCAGAACTTTTCCTATAAGCTTCAGTGGAAACATCATCAGCCTCAGAGAAGTGTTAAGAGAGTTGCTCCTCCATCTCATAATAAGGTTTGCTAGTGCTTAGCCAAGTTTAATGATGAGGGCTGACCTTAGTCTATCGAAGAAATGTACATTAGAGAATTTATGTCAGTATAGTTCTGTTGAGTGGCTTCACAATTCTAAAAGAAGTTACTTCATTATGCATTAATTCCACTTATTACTCCTAAAATCCTACTTAAACTGTAATAATCTCCTATGACAGAGTTGAATTAATCCCTATTGTAAATTCATTGTCACTGATTAATCTTATCCATGCTTATTTTTTACTACTATTCCTATGAAGTAAACAGCAAATATACATACATCTCTGCGACAGCATCTCCGACTCCACAGAATTTCGCAAGCTCATCAATGCCTTCTTCCCTGATGACTGTACTGTCCACATCAAAGCATACTGCATCAGCATTGCGGAAGATTTCTTTCATCTCCAAGAGGGACGCCATCCTTTTAGGAACCTTCTTACTGTGAGGGGACAAGATAAAGTCTTTCTCTGAGTGACAGTACTGCACTCCGTCTTGAGCCATTGGCGCAACTGATCTGGTTCTTGCGAGTAAGGACGAGCACAGCCTGGTAGCCAGCTTTTATCAAAGAGTGCGAGCAGTGGTGGAGGTCTGGCTTGGTTGCTGATTTGCTCTCTCCCGTTGCTGCCTACTGATGTTCAATTTACGTTACAGGTGGGCCGTGGAGCTCTGGTCAGTTGCTGATTTGCTCTCTGCAGGCTCGGCCCATTGATGTTCACATGGGGTTCAAGGTTGTAATACTTGGCATTTGCTGAACCATCAGACTGCCAACTGCTGCATGCGACTTGCAATTCTCTGTCTCATCTTGCCCTCACCACTCAAACTTGATTTCTCATCAGACCCAGTCTAGTGTGTCAAATCAGTTGCTCCAGGAGATAGTAAAAGACACCCAGCCCTTAAGGATTTGCTTGATCGCAGTAGACATAGCTATCTTAAACCTATCAGTGAGTGGTTGTCCCTAAATCATGAAGGTTTAGATCCTTTTCTATGTCCTGTTTAATATAAACTAAATATTCTCATCATCTGTGAATGCATAGAAGATTTGGCCACTAGCATTGGGAATTAGTCTTTTATAAAACCCAATAAAGTCTTGGGCTTTGGGAACCTCACTCAACGCCTTAAGATATCACAACATCATTAAACAACTTTTTCCATTACAACGCCCGACAAAAGTCTATTTTGTTCCCTTTTTTATCTGTCCACTTAAAAGTGCTGTTGAGCACTACTACTTCTGCAGATCAGAAGCACAAGGTGTTAATCAGGTATTTTCTTACTCTACCCTACTCACCTTGTGCTTCATCCTTTCATAAGGGAATTCAGTGTGGACTTCAATATTTACCAGTCTGTACATTTAGACACAAATTCAGCTTTCTATCTATCTCACTTTCCAGATTTTTGTAAAAGCTTCTGTTTGGTTGTCTCTTCTAATCTAGACTTCTCTCAGGACAGGTCTTGTGTAATTGGTCTGGGTAGCAGGTTCTCTCTTTTTCTGGGATAGGAGAAATAATATCATCAAACAGCATGTTATATACCTTTGTCATGTTATGTACCTTCATCTTTTGTTTTCCTCTCACTAAGCTATTTATTTTTCTCCTATATATCATGTGAATTTTGATAGTGAGAGGTCTTACACGTACAAGTTCCCCAAAACCATTTTTCTTTTCCCTTTTTGGACAAACTTTGCATCCCCAGATACAAAAGACGTCCAGTGAAGTTGGAGAAGATGATCACTATGTACCTCGCTGTGGAAAAGTGCAGAAGCTGATCAGTACTGGTGCAGCTCACTGCCAGGCAGGAATCATCCAGGGATCACACATGGTAAGCACCAGTGCTGTTTGCTGAGGTGACTTCTGTGTGCTCACTGAGAGATCACAGCTAAACAGTTAATGGTCAGAGCAGGAACAGAAACCTTTGGTTTTATTCCCACGACTAGTAACCATGTGGTGAATATTGGGATACAGAAGGCTTTATGAAAAATTACCATAATCACTGAAAAAATGTATAGAACACACACACTCATCTTTTATCTATTCATGTGTATAGAATAAAAGAGAATACCCCAGTCCTTCACTGAAAGGTAAAAGTCTGTATAAATGAAGTCACCAAACCTAAGGGGTAAAACCTGTTGTGAACAGCTAAGAACCATATTTGTAAGAGATAATCTCTGTTTAACAGGTAGATATGAAATAGCAAGAAACAGAGAGAGCAAGTCACGTTAAAGGCAAAGCTATCCAAAGGTAGCCATGAAACAATACTGTTTGAGAGGGTCATTCTAGCTATTCTTGAGTTTTTTGGTGTGAACACACTACTATAGTAACCAAAGTGGGTTCACGGCATTTGCACAAGGCCAAGAAGGTGACACAGTAGCTTCCTCAGTGCTCATCTGCATCGCAGTTGTGAGAATGGGAAAGCAGGTATCACCCAGCCCATACTTCCCTCCTGTGCATTTGGTTTTAGTGTGGGAAGGTAGCACAGAGCCTGGGCTCAACTTCCCCAGTCTGCCAGAAAGCAAAGGTGAATGGGTACACGGTGAAGAGGAGATATTGCAGAAGAGGGCTTTTACAAACTCCACCTCGGGGAAGGACAGAAACAAGGACTGAACCATAGTTTGACAGGTCTCTGCTGTTGGTGCATCAGAGCTGTTCCGTGCACAGACATATCATAAAACTCTGCTCTAGCCTTAGAAGCATCACTAAAGAATTACTTGCTGCAGACAGCATGTGTTTTTTTTATATTTTTCTACAAAGACTGCACTGTACGTATAAGAAATGCAGTGATACGCCAACTGCTCGGCACACAAGCGAAACCTCTCTCTTAAGTGGCCACGGACATAAAAACTTCCCTCTGACAGAGACTGGTTCTGAGCTAAGACTTGGCAGTGGGTGGACAGGTGACACGTGAATTCCAAGTTTACTTTGCGTTAGCCTTGACTTGACATTGGCTCCACAGCACTGTGTTTGTATTTTCAGTGGAAGATTTTGGTTTTCTGAGCAGGAGGATTTGACCTTAGGGCAGGCCTTGACAGCCATTTGCTAGATGTATTTGTGCAGTGGAATTAAAAAAAAAAAACATCCACTAACATTTTTTAAATGGCAGGGTGTTCATTTTTTCCAGCCTACTTATAAAGTCCACCAAAAATTCAGCCATGGGTTTGGTGCCAATTTTAAAGATTTGCTCTACTGGACAAACTTGTTGCATCACTGTGGTGTGACATTTGCGTCACGGTGTTCCAACACTGATTTCTTATTACACAAAGCCATCACATTGCCTCATGCTAACCTGGGGCTGCACTGCAACATTACCACATTATGATGCAATGTCACTGTGTGGGGACACCACACTGTGATGTGATTTCTTGGTGATAACCTGAAATCTATTTCTGGATACATGTCTTCAAAATTTTAATCTCTCTGACAAAAATGTTATTGCTGGAAACATACAGTGGGAGCAGGAAGGAAGAGACACTAACTTTTCCTTCTCTCTGGTATCCATATTTCCCATACTCCTTTCCCTTCTGGATGCTCCTTACAATGACGAGACCACCACTGTGGTGGACTTTGCACTTTGATTGCCAAATAGACAAGTTAGAGGAAGAATTATGGATACCAGTTGTGGAGCTATGGTTGGAATTAACCCTGTCTCCTCTTTCTTCCATGCAATAACTCTTTCAAGAGAGTTTCAAGCTGTGGTTTGTAGTGCCTAAAAATGTCAAGTTGGAAGGGAAGAATTGCGTTTTGAAATGCAGAAACCGTCAGTAGTTCCTGACCTCCCTTGGCCTGTGACCTGATAAAATCTTTCCACTTTCTGCTATAGCTGGGCACGGAGTCCTGGGAAACACAGACCTGTGTTTGGCTAACGTATCACCACACGTTGGAGAACTTGCGATGAACTGTAAAGTAGGGAAGCTCATACAGGAGCAACGAGGAGAACCTATGAAGGAAGCTTCAGCTATTGCAGGGAGTCTTGCTGGTGGGAAAAGCAAATTTTACGAGTTACAGGTGGTTCACTTGGAGCGAAATAAGGTTCTTCTGCCCTTGTTAGCAGAGCTCCAGGGGTCACCATCAGCTCCAGAGGCCGGCAAATGCCATTCCAAATGGTAACATGCCAATTTCAGTAACTTGTGAAATTTTTTTCCCAGCCCTAAACGTAGATGAGAGCATAAGGCAAGGCTATTAGAGATTGAGTAATGGGCAACAGGAGTGGGGGAAAATACAAGCAGGAGAGGTTCTGCTCCTTCCCTCGTTTTCAAAATTGTCACTGGGCCATCCTGGCATGTTGTCCACGAGGAAGCTGCCTAGAATTCACCTCTGGGTAAGTGCGCATAGGAGATAAGGACAGACACAGTAGCTTGTCCACAGGTAGGTGTCACTTGGAAACATAAGCAAAAAGAATTGAAGCTGTGTAAAACCTTTCTATGGACAAATCTCTAACAGTTGTAGTAAGGGAACAGCAATTTTTTATTCCACAGTGATATAGGCCTCTACAGTTGACAGAGATTAATTACCCTGAAATACAGGGCATCTGACTGCTTAAATGCATCCATGTTTTAAGGAGATGGTAAGAAAAAAGAAAGTCCCACAAATAATGGGTTCTGTCTCCATATGAAAAACACGGGTAGAAAATCTTGGATCTTTTTGCCATTGAATTTCAGATAGGTAATCTATTCCTATCCTATTATTTGCATGCTGGAAAAGCATCCAAGCAGCAAACATTTCAACAGGTCTGATGATAAAATATTGTGGGGAAAAGCTGAAAAGAAGAAAATGGGGAAGAGAAGAAACAATGGGCAAAGAAGTGACTACAGAAGACACAAGAAAAGAATGACAGAGAGAGAGAGGTAGGGTGAAACGAGATAAAGATGGAGAAAAAGGAAATCACAAGGGAAAAGTGGAATTCCCATGAGATCTCCTTGCCTCCAGACTATGAAGTACTTCATTAGGCCATTTGGAAAAAAATGGCATTTCCACAACAAATAGTTCTGTTTCGTAACAGAGAGGGTGGAGTCACAGAAGCAAGCACAGGAATTATGTAAGACCACATGTCAAAGGAAAACAACTGAAATCTTTTCTGTTTGCTGACCCTTCAAAGAAGGGCACTTGCCGCACTGTGAAAAACTGAAACATCCGCAGTATCTGCTACATACAATGCAAAAGGAACAAGTAAATGGTACTCAGAACTCCAGGTGTTCTGGGGCTGTTATATTTTGATGAGATCTTCACGAGATCTCAAAATCCTCATTGTGACTAGACTTCACTTGTTACCATATTTCAGCTTTCAGAAGTGCTGCCACACTGCTACTTTGCATTATGTTCACATTTATTGCTGTGAAAAAATGAAGATTAAGTGAATCTTAATGAAATATTACCTAAAATATCTTTTTAAACAGATCACTTGGGAATATCCTAGTTTGTAAACAGTTTCTGGCGTTTCTGATTCCGATTCACTTTCCCATTTAACAAGGTGAGAGCGAGCACTTCACTGAGATACACTCTGAGATACATTCCCACAGCAGAATAACATTGCATTGAACGTGCAGTGAGATTAACAGAAATGCACCCACATTAAACTGTTTCTGTTGCATTAAAGGGAAACTGCTGCTTGGAGTAAGGGATTTGGAGGAAATAGCTCTTGAAACTTTTCTCAGGACCTGTTCCCACTACAGGAGTGGTGCCGCTTCTAAGAATGTTCACAGGAGTGTTTCCATTGTATTAGTTTAAACAAACTACTTAATCCTCGTCGTTTCTAGTCCTATGTCTGTAAACTGGGAATAATATAGTGATACAGCTTTTCTATGCTGAGGTTTAATTCTCAGTATTGGCAATATGTTTTGAAAGCTTTAGAGGAAAGTGGATACATTTAAGCAGATTAGTTATATTTAAGCAAATTGTGACTGTTGTTTATATCCCTGCAAGTACTACGCTTTAATAAACCCATCCATCCATAATTGTGAGTTTCTGTGGTTTTCAGTGTGAGAATAGAAAGATTCAGTCCTTAACCTCACTAAGCTTGCTTCACACTTCCTGGTTTTCTGTTCAGTTTTTAAAGGTAGTAGTACAAACCTGTATGCAAGTCAAGAGATGAATTGTTTGCAGCTATACACTAATATCTGAACAGCAGTGCCTAACAGTGAATTTCTTTAAACACCTTTTAAAAAGTAGTTGAAAAGGGGTAGAAGGAACCTGATGGATGTTGACATACACCTCCCAGTTTTCCAATCCCCTCTTGCCTGTCCTGACAAAATGATGATGCTTCCCCCCTGCATGATTGCATCATTCATTCATGCTGCTGTTATAAAACAGGCACCACACTGCTGCTGCATCTTGCAGGGCAGCACAGTCACAGCCCCAGCAGAAGATACTCTTCATTTTCTATGCTAGAAAAATATGGTAAGTGTTATGGATCTGATACGCCGAACGCCAACCCCTTCCAAACTGAGAGAAAAAAACGTTCCCAGTGACTTACAGTATTGTACTGGCCGTGGCTGTTGCTGCTGCTGCAAACCTCTTGGCTGCACAAGAAAAGAAGGGATCAGCTGAGACCTTCAGTCACATAAACACAACGGCAGGGGCTGATCTGGAAGAAAGCCGCATTTTGTAAATCACTCTTTTATAATCTGCTGAGTAAGCCAGCCTGGATGTTTTTTCTAAAAGGTTGCACACATGTAACCAGAGAAGTCCAGCTGTTCGCGGACAGGCGTAGGGAAGAGAGGTGTAACCTTGCCTACGTCGGGGGAGGAGCTGCTCGGGCCCAGTTTGGGGTGCTCCCAGCTTGGGTAGGCACGGCTTGGCAGGGAGCAGACCCTGCACAAGATGATGGGGAGCTTGCTCGCCCGTCAGCCAGCCTGTGCCACAGGCATGGAGAACCAGACAGGTCTTGGCAAACTCACCTCGCTCCACGCAGAGCACCAGCGTGGGAGGGCGAGGGACGAGAGCGGAGGAGGTGCTCCGACAAGAAGCAGTCGGGAGTTTCTCTTGGCATGAAATCAGAGGCGAGGCAGGGACACTGTTTTCTTTCACTGTGGATGAGATGAAAGGTTTTGTGAGTTAAGATTACAATACTGTATTTTGGCTTAAGCTGTTACTTGGTGCATCAGAGTGTGCAATGTTGCACACAAAAAAGAAATCAAAAGTCATCAAAAGCTTTGAAGGCAAGATTAAAACTTCTGCTTATGAAAAGGCTCTGTTTTGTTTCCCCAAATACAATGTTGTCAAAAGCAATGGAAAAATTGCAAAACCTGTCTGTTGCTCCTGTTTTGGCATCCCACAGAAGAGCTTCCCTCAGACATGACTGTGGTTCAAGGTCAAGAAAGCCAGATTTAGCTGATTTAGCTTCTTTCGTTTGCTTGTGATAAGAGTCTTAGGACTGCTGCCCATCTTGAAAGACTGTTCTGCACCACTGGATGCACTAGTCACATTCTATGCATTATCTCTTGCCATTCTGGCAGTATTACCCCTCAAAATTACATACATTAATTAAAATCAGTAGCCTTGTGTGCCTTTCCTCCCATGTCTTCCTTTATGTTTTTTCAGAAGTTCTCAGTACATGACCATTTGTCAACATGAGCATCTATTAGTAACTTCTTGTGTCAGGAAAAGCTGGTACCAAGCCCCTTTGCTGCAAAACTGGTGACATGGTTCACTGTTCAGCCTGGTCCTGTTTGTTAGTTTTATCGTGGCAGGACAGTATGTTTTTAAAACAGATTTAGAAATAATTTCTGTGAATAAGGTTAAATGAAAACAGATCTTGATAGAGATGAAAGAAAACTGCTTTTACTGAGAATCTCAGAAGTTTTTTTGCCAAGATAAGCAGTGCATGATTTGACTAAGAGAACCGCTGCTGAGTATTTCATGAAGGATACTCCCTTTATTTGGCTTAGTTTAGCGGACACATTGGTTGTAATTCAGTTACATATTTTGATTCTAATCTGGTGTAATTTGTTGTAAATCCATCAATTTCAAAGGACAATTTAGGCTTAGTAAGCATCTGCCCTGTATTTTTACTATGCATTCAAAACAAATACGTATAACAGTTCAACAACTACAGCTGGGACTGAAAAATGTAGAAAAGCTTGTCCTGATGTCTGAAAAATGCTGCAAAATGGGGATTTAATGTGAAAATGCTAATGAGAAATGTTACTATACCATAAAATAACTATCCTCAGACATGTGATCCAGGAAAGAAACACAGAGAGTTCTGCCTGGAAGCTTTAAGAGGATGTCGAGGAGCGACAGGCACAGCTCACGTGGATGTGTGCCTATCAACACAAGCACAGCAGCTAACTCTTGTATGCAACTACAAAACCTCTCTATTTGTACAAAAAGCGGAGACCACCTACATGAAGGACTAGAATATCTTTCAAAATGGCTCCCCCCCCCAAAAAAAAACCCATCTGAAATTCAAACTACATTTTCCCAGAACAACTGCTTTATTTTCCCCCAGACCTGAATTTCCCCTCACAAACCTGAATCTGCTTGGGGAATGGCCGTATCACTGTCAGCAGCCAGCCCCAGATGTTGCAGGTGTTTAGGACGGGTAATTCCTGCCTTTCCATGGGACATCACCCACAAGGGTCACAGAACAGCAGCAAGGGAAACTTAAAATACAGCATGCCCGCTGGTATGAGTATGGGTTTGACAAGGCTGCCCTCTGCTGAGAACAGCCCCGAGGGAGGATCAAGGCAAAAAAAATACAAACCAGAGAAGCAAGAATAGCAAAATATTTGTGTGTGACCTGTTGGCTACAGAATCCAGGGCAGAGCTGGGGATTCAGGTGTTTTAACTGAGCACTGCATCTAGGCACCTCAAATATTAGCACTGCAGCCTCTCAGGGCTGGGTTGGTGTGTTTTGTTTTGTTATGGTTTCAGCAGGCCAGTAGCATCCCAACAAAAGTGAAGACTAAACATTAACAGAGTTCCAGAGCCAATTATGAAGTGCCAAGTGTAATTTCCTGCATTTTGCATTGTTTAATGTTTATTTCTAATGGTTACAGTAATAGAACAGAAAGCCCAGCCACTATACTAGGGAGTCAGCATTAAAATACTTCACTAGACATATGCACTGCTCAGCTGAACAAAAGTTCCAAACTTGTGTTACATTCAAACACCAACTCCATCAAAAATGTTTAAAAAACAGAAACCCAAGCATATTAGCAGCTGTCCCCTCCAGACCTGCCAAGTCAGGCTGACAGGCCATGCATGGCAGTCCTCCTGCACAGCATGGCATTTTGCCTGGAAACTTGAGATCCTCACCCAAAGCAGCAGAGCAGATTTCCAGCAGGTGCCATAGCCTACTGCCAAAACCGGCGAGGCTGGTGAGTCTGCCCTGACACTTGACACTCACCAACTGTTTCAGTCAAGCTCCCCCAAAACGCTTGTGCAACAAAATTGTACCCAACAGTGGGCTTACACTTTACTACTGGAAGCGGCGTGATAACACGAACAGCCCATCGTGTTGCTGCTCAGCACCACTACAGGGGGTAGCCAAAGCCCAGCGTCCAGGGCTGCATCCAGGGCTCCCGGCTGCAAAGAGTGGGATAGAGTTGGGGAGATTTACTCTGTGCCATCCTCACGCCTGGTAGATGAGCGTGGGGGGAGGCTGTCTCTCTTCTCTGTACCAAATACTGATGAAATCCTGGCCTCAGGGCCAGTTGTCCTTGTTTGCTGGGTTAGCACCTCCAGAGCAGATGGGCTGCAGGAACACCAGAACGGCTTGGCCTGAATCTCCCTAGCACACCTCTGCAGCCACGGGCCATGACTATTCTGGGAGAGGGCACCTTCTTTACAAAATACTTAAAATAACAAGAGGGTTGTGTCACACCTGATATTGCCAGTTGCTCAGAAGTAGCAGATGTGTGTTTGGGGGTACAAGACTGGACGGGGCAGTGTGGGAGCCAAACTTGGTGCAATCTGTGGCCGCAGTGTGTGTAAGGAGCTCTGGCAGGAGCTCTCTTCTCAAGCTCCTCTCAAGGGAAACTGTCAGCTGTCCTCCATTCCGGAGCCCAAAACCAGTAAGACGCAAACATTGTGCAGCCTCAAGGATTGGGCCCCAACACGCCACGCAGGCTCAACGCTTCCAGCACCCATCAAGGTTGCCTTAACCCTTTCTGGTTTTCTTCCACAGGCCTCACGTGAAACCTTTGCGTGGCCTTGGGAGAGATCATCCCCCGTGCTTAGAAAGCCTTGGGAAGGGTTCAGGCCCAGGAAAGGCCTGGGAATGCAGGGCTGCGCTGCGGTGGCTGTGCAGGCCCCGGCGGTCCACGCAGCAGCTTCTCTATTAAGAGAAGATGAGTTTTGATTAACCTCAACCCTGAATTTTTACCAAGAACCATTTTGATTATTAATCCTGCCTGCTTAACTATTAATTCTATCGATCTAATGTTAAATCACCGGGTTTAGTTATTTATTCTCACGGTTCTGCGAACCTGCCGGGGGGCTTGTGTCACATGAGTGGGTTGGATTAACGACCGAGCGACCCTGCCCGTTCAAAGGCCTCGTTCACACAAGCATCGCCGGCCCGCCGGCCCCCGC
>VYZW01023854.1:19089-45578 GCA_013401315.1 Balaeniceps rex
GGCGGGCTTCTCAGCCCGAGGGGCTGTTATGACCTGAGGGGAAGCGTGAGGAAGGAGGCGGCGGGAGGCTCGTGTGAGGCCGGGACGCCGTTCCTGCCGCCGCCACGCGGCGGGGAACAAAGGCGGAGGCCGCCCGGCCGGGTGGGGCCGAATGAATGAGAGGGAGCGCTGCGGGCCTTCGGCCGGGCACGTGTGGCGGGGCCGGGGGGCCTGCTCACCCGCCGCGTGTCGCCCGCAGGCTGGTGTCGGGGGCTGGAGACATCAAGCTGACCAAAGATGGCAACGTGCTGCTGCAGGAAATGGTGAGCTGGTTCTTGCCCGCGGGGGTTGGGAGCCGGGGGGGACTTAGGGAGGCAGGAGCCTGCCCGTATTCCCTTAGAGTGCCTGTGGCTGTGGGGGGACCATGTCCCCTACTGCCCCCGGCCTGCATTTCTGCGGTATTCAGCCTTGTGCATTGAGGGGAAAATGTCCCTTGGTAATGTAAGGTAAATAAGCGCAGCTCCGTAGATGTTGCGTGCTCATTTGGCAATTAAAAAGGAAACATAAGCTGTTTAAGTAATTATATTGGCATTTTTGTCGTTTTCTGCTTTGCTTATGGAAAGCGTACTTCTGTTGTACTTGAGCAGGCCTAAGACAGCAGAGTTCTTCATGGGCGTGGAAAGTGTTTAAATCGGGGTGATGGATGCAGCTCGTATTGCTTTCCCTCGAGTCTGGGGTTGTATCGCAGCTTCCCCCGTGCAAGGGTGAAGGTTACACGAGGGGTGGTGTCGCCCCGCGGGGTCTCAGGTGCTGGGGGGCAGCGGTGTGGCCAGGCCCACTGTGGGACCAGGGTCCCGGGGCTGCCGGGTTGCAGCGTGCCCCCGTCCCCCGGGTGGGCACAGCCTGTGCGTGGAGTATTTTGCTCCACTGGTTGGCTGTTGTAATTCAAGTAGTATTCAAAAAGTACTTCAGAAAGTATTGAAGTTAATGTACACTGTGATCTGGCAAACAGGAAAAACTCATTACACTGGTTCTTTCACACTAGAGGAGGTGCTTAAAAAAAAAAAAGGTAAAAAGCTAAACAACAGTATAAATGGTGCCATTTAATTTTTATCTCGCTCTAGTACAGTTACCAAGCACCAGCCTCTTCACCAACCACCAACCTGGATACTGTTCTGTAGGTTCATAGGCTTCAGCCTATGTTAAAATACTCTTCAGTCAGCTGTTGGAGATGCTAAGTGATGTGCATGTTCCTTAAATTAAAAGACTGACTTGTGTAAGTAACATAAGGTCACATGTGGTGGTTGTGAAGTTTGGCCAGGCAAGAATGATGTTCATAGCTGGAACACCAAATGTACTACTTAGCAGAGGAACTGAAAAGCCACAAACTAGTTGAATGCTCTTCAATTTCATAAGAATGAGTAAAATAAACTGCCAAAGAAATAGCAAACCAGTTAGGGTATGTGCAGCACTGATCATGGAGAGATTCCTAAATTAGCTCTAAATGTGGGGGGTTTAGTGCCAGCAACAGTCTAGTTGTGATGGTGCATCCTTTGCCTAAAGGAGAAAAGGGCTCTGTCAAGTTCATAACGAGTTGAGGACTAGTTTGGCTCTTAGCACTCAACCTTTTTGGGTATAGATGCATAATCTGAGGGGGGAAATAGTGTTACATGGATTAATTCAATCAACCTATTGTCAGAGTGATCGTTGTTGTTAATTGCTGCTATTTGTTGCAACCTGCTAAATTGACATGAATCATGAAAACATCAACTAGTCCATAAATATTTTGTTTAGCTGATTTCAGATTGCTTGCTTCCTGTACCAGTGCAGTAAGTCTTACTGCTCAGCTTCTTATTTTTGTTTAGCAAATACAACACCCCACAGCCTCCTTGATAGCAAAAGTAGCAACAGCGCAAGATGACATCACTGGAGATGGTACCACTTCGAATGTCTTGATCATTGGAGAACTCCTAAAGCAGGCAGATCTCTATATTTCTGAGGTGTGTATGCAGTATTTCTTTTGTAGGTGGACAATGGTCTCTCATCTGAGACCATTCAACTTGGTTTGTGTTTAATGCTGAATACTCTTCAGTTAAACATGAAAATTAATGTATATTTCTGCTTAAAATGAGTATGTCACAGAACTTGTAAAACGGGGAAAAGCTGGAGAGGAGGACTTAAGGCTTGTTCAAAATCAAAACTGCTTATTGTGGATACTGTAGCTTTTAATAACGTTTTGTCTGATACCTGCTGTTACTTCTGTCTGTTTTGTGCGAGTTAAATTACTTCTTTTACTAGTATGTTAACAAGGAGATCCTCCCTGATATTAGGTATTTTGGATGTTATAAGTTACAGAATAGGCATTCATATTGCACAGTGAACACCCAAGTGTGCTTTGTAGTTCCCTTGGTTTCAATTTTGTGCTAGAGTAATCTGTACTTTTCCTCTGCATTAGAAGGATTTGCATTCCTTTTATATGTATTCAGAAGGACAGTACATTTTCTTGTCTTTGTAGGATGCATATTCGCTATGTTTTGACATTACATGGAATGTTGAAACCACGGGTTCTATTTGTGAAAAAGTACCATTTTGTCGTCTTGTCTAATGATTTCCCTTCTTCCCTTGCATTAGGGTTTGCACCCTAGAATAGTAGCAGAAGGGTTTGAGATTGCAAAGGAAAAAGCACTTGAAGTTCTGGAGCAGGTCAAAGTAACCAAGGAAATGGACAGGGAGACCCTTATAGATGTTGCCAGAACATCCCTCCGTACTAAAGTTCATACCGAGCTTGCTGACATCCTAACAGAGGTAAGTGTACATGTCTCTTCTGCCTCTTTTTGGGTGAAGAAGTCCAGGTTTTAGAGTGCTGTAATTATTACTTGAGTGAAGGGTGGGTGGAAAGACGTGAACTTGCACTTTGGAAGACTAATGGTTGTTTGGGGACTTCTTTCCCCTCCCCTCTATTCCAGGCTGTAGTAGATTCTGTTTTGACAGTCAGAAAACCAGATGAGCCTATTGACCTCCACATGGTAGAGATCATGGAGATGAAGCACAAATCAGAAACTGACACAACGTAAGTAATGAGTATCCTTGAGCTTCAGTTTAATGGTGCCCTGACATTTGAGTAGTCTGGGTTTTTGTTTTCTTCTTACAAGAACTTGGGCATCCTAAAGCTACTACGGGAAAAGTTGTTAGGGAAGGGGTGAAAGAAAGACAGATTTCAGCCATGAATTATCTAGACAGCAGAAGTTCCCCAGTCACTGAACTTGATTCCCTGACAAGAGATTTTTGAACCACAGAGTAACAGTGGCTTAGGCTTTTACATAACAATGTTGAATAAATACTTTTTTTTCTTAGTAATAGTGTCTGTGGCTTGATGATGCTTTATGCTTGTGTCTGTTCATTACAAGTACAAAATAGCATTCAATAAGTAGAAACTGGATTGTAGTCATCTAGTTGGATACTCCATAGGCTTTTGATTTACCTCAGTGGCATGGACGAATTCTGCACTAGCTTTCCTCAGTAGCTAATGCAGTCAGACACTATGCCAGAAAAAATTCCTTTTTCACACTCTGATTGGTATGCCTTTTATATGAGAATAGGCATGCCCTTGGAAGTGGGATACATGATCGCTGTTTACTCTCAATACAAGTGCACGGGCAGTTCGTGTTTGACCAGTTGCGCTGTCAATTCTCTGACTGGTCTGCACTTCCATGAAGTGCCTATCTTCTGTATGTGTATGTTGACACACAAAATGCATTTCAATCTTTCAGGCTGATTAGGGGGCTGGTTTTGGATCATGGTGCTCGTCATCCTGACATGAAGAAAAGAGTGGAAGATGCTTATGTTCTTACTTGCAACGTATCTCTAGAATATGAGAAAACGTAAGTACACAGCCAAAAGGTGAGGCACAGAAAATGCTCCTGTCTTAAAAGACTGTTTTTTTTTTTTTTAAACTGTGTTTAAATAAGAACCAAAAGGACTGCATAGACTCTTCTAGAGTGAGGCAGGTAGTGTAGAAGGTGGAATGGAAAAGGTGATGCTCCTTCTGCAGTCCTTTTTTGGAAAAGGGAAGCTGGTAGGTGAGAAGATGTCTTTGAGAGGCAAAGCTTTGTAGTGGTTTTTATTTTGTTGTTTCATTGAAGAAAGGCTGGAATTCCTTCCTTTCTTGGGCATCATTTTAGATTGTAGAGCGAACATCTAAATATCCTTCAGAGTTCGCTCAGTTTCAAATGTGTGCCTTATTTCTTGCAGAGGGAAAGCTCTGAACTAGAGAGCAGGAACAGCTGTATGTTGCATGCTGGTTTGGGGGGGTCTCGTTTGTTTTGATTTCTTTGGAACGTTGCTGAAAGGATTGATTCCTTATGCTTAAGTTTATTTGTACAGCAGAGAGGATAGTTTTCTTACTGCTTTTTTGTGTTTTTTCTCCCTTCCCCCCCTTCAGAGAGGTGAGCTCTGGATTCTTTTATAAAAGTGCTGAAGAGAGAGAGAAGCTAGTGAAAGCAGAAAGAAAGTTCATTGAAGACAGAGTGAACAAAATCATAGACTTGAAAAGAAGAGTCTGTGGCGATTCAGATAAAGGATTTATTGTGATCAACCAGAAGGTGAGATGAAGGGTATAACTAAGTAGAAAAATTTCTTGGCAGGCTGCGTGCTGTTTGTCTCGCTTTGTACAGTTCTTCAGACAGAAATAGCTAAATTTAGGCTGATGAACTTTTGAATATGTGCATACAGTTCTTGCTTGAGATCATCTTTGAGCCCTGAGGAAGAATTTACTCATTAGTGTCAGACAGAGAGGGTGTTTTTAGCTTTTTCTTTATCCTGATGGCCACTTACTTTGTTTCTAGGGAATTGACCCGTTTTCCTTGGATGCACTTGCGAAAGAAGGAATAGTTGCTTTGCGGAGAGCTAAAAGGAGGAACATGGAAAGGTCAGTTCCAGGGGAGAGGAGGAGGTAAAATAACTTGCTCTTCCAAACCTGAGTCAAGTCTGGCTTGAATCCACCTTCAAGGACTTGCACTAACGGTTCACTTCAGTCTGTCCAGCTTTTACTGGCGTAACTCGGGGTAGTTTGTACAAACCATAGAAATGTCAGTTCAGCACATGGAGTGACATAGGAATTTGAGCTGTCAGTATGCTTCAAATGTAGACTCCTTAGAGGACACTTAATTCTACAAGCCTGTTTTTGTGAAGAGCACTTTAATAAACAGAAGCAAACTGTTCCAAGCCTAGGAAATGTGTTCTGCGTGCTGAAATACTATTGTTATGTTAGCGACTTCAGATTTTACTTAATATAAAGCAAGTGCTAAGCTGTACGTGTTCTTTCTCAGACTGACCCTTGCATGTGGCGGTACTGCCATGAACTCTGTGGAGGATCTCACTCCTGACTGTCTGGGACACGCAGGGCTTGTCTATGAGTATACACTGGTGAGTACGACTGAGCTTTCAGCTGAGGCCAGGTTGAATATGCCTGGACTGGTCTCACTTGATGGCAGCTTTTCTTTTGTCTCTGTATGTCCATCCGTGGATTTTTCTTGAGTGTTTTAAGAGCTACACTGGAGCATGAATAAAGGCTGGCGGCATTTTACATCCCAGTGTGCACTTGTATGTGAACATCTACCTGGATATTTGCTCTTGTCATTGTGTGTTTTCCTATTGTTATTTCCACATTATGCTTTTATTATCTGTAAAATCAAGAAAACAGAAAAAAAGGTTCTGCTGCTTCTCATCACTTCTTGAAGTGCTGTTAGTGCAGAACTGAATCTGAAAGTGTCTGTTCAGGTTTTTTTATTACGTGTATACGTTGATTAAGCAAATGTATGACATGAATACATAACCCTGTTTTACAGGGTGAGGAGAAATACACCTTTATTGAGAAATGTGACAACCCCCGCTCTGTTACCCTATTGATCAGGGGACCGAATAAGCATACGCTCACACAAATCAAGGATGCAGTAAGAGATGGTCTGCGTGCTGTTAAAAATGCTATTGAGGATGGTAAGTCTCTGCTCTGTTTAGTGATGTTAAGGATCTTCTGTTGAAACTCATCTCAAAATCGGTGAATTTTGTGTCTGCTTCCTTGGTATCCGATGCAGTCGGACACCAAGCTTAAGTGTATGTTGATGTGAAGTGCTTTTAGTTACTGTTCTTAACACCTTGTATTTTACAAGTAGTTGATAACTGTATAAGTAGTTACCTGATCAGATACAAGCTGTCTTTTTAAGGATGAGGGAAGAGATCAAACTACACTAAGAATTAACTGTTTAAATTGGAATAGGTGCTTGTCGTGAAGACTCAATATCGAGTGTTCCCTTGCAGGATGTGTGGTTCCAGGAGCAGGTGCACTGGAAGTGGCAGTAGCTAATGCTCTTGTTAAGCATAAACCTAATGTAAAAGGAAGAGCCCAGCTTGGAGTTCAAGCTTTTGCTGATGCTCTGCTCATCATTCCTAAGGTATAAGGAACTCCCGAATAAAGTGGCTTTAAAGCACGCTAAGACCCATCGCTTTTTCTGCTGGAGGTTTCATTAACATGAAGTAACGTCTCTGTTCTCTCAAAGGTTCTCGCTCAGAACTCTGGTTATGATCCCCAGGAAACACTGGTGAAGGTTCAGACAGAGCATGCAGAATCAGGGCAACTCACTGGAGTTGATCTGAACACTGGTAAGATCTTTCTAAAATAATGGGATGATGCTCTAGTAAGAAACTGTCATGGCTCAGCTCCATGAAGAATAAAGGTGCTCTGCATGCAGAAAGCTGTGCCTTTTTTCATAAAAAGCTATGCAGAGTGCCTTGGCGGGTGTCCTGTTGCTGTAGGCAGTCTTGGCATGCTGTAGTACTTAAATGCATTCTGGTTTAAGTTTTTTGTGGAGATGAGGCACACAGTAACAGTGTTGGATGTAGCAAGTAATATCAGGTGTTAGACAGCGGAAAGTCTTACTTTGAATGATGCGTACTGGTTATTTAAAGACTTTTACTTCTTTTGTAGGGGAGCCAATGGTAGCTGCAGCAGCTGGAATCTGGGATAATTATAATGTCAAAAAGCAACTGCTTCATTCATGGTAAATGTTACAGTATCTTCACTTTAAATAGCAATGGGTGTTTCATCACGGAAATTGTTAGAGTAATGTGGAATCGAGGGATCCCACGTAGAGGAAGCTGTCCTGAAAGGCAGAAGTGAAGCTGGGTTGTCTTTGAACTATGTCAAAACGAATATTCTAACAACATTTATTTAATATTTCTAGCACGGTGATCGCTAGCAACATTCTTTTGGTGGATGAAATTATGCGAGCTGGAATGTCCTCTCTTAAAGGCTGAGTTGGATCTGCTGTTGTCAACGGTGGTCAGCTCTGGTAGTGTCCCGTGGAATGTCTAAGAAATCCACCCAAAGGCGCTCTTTTCTTAGCCGCGGTGGATTTTCCCAGCAATGGAAGTTACTCTGCTGTAATGAGCAGCCCCTCTTTGGTAAACATGGCCACTCAAAATACTAGCAACTATTCAAATATTTGGCTCTAAAAATCAGTTATTTATTTTTAATTTCACTGAAGTGTACAACTGAAGTTGCTTTCCTTTTTACCCAATAAACTGTTAAGTTCTGTGCTTTATGTGTGTTGGTTATTTAAAACTTTACCTTCCTTGGGCTAAGCTCCTGACCATTCTGCTTAGTCTTTGTGAGCAATGCTGGGCTACAGCCCTAGATTTGCAGCTTCTGGCTCACAGCTCTGGGTGTGGACTTCATTACTGGTTCTGGTACTTGCCATGGCAGCAGTGTGTTCTGCTCTTGGCGGGCTGTGAAGATGCCGCTCGAGGCTCTGCTCAGGGTGTGGGTTCAGACCTGGCATTCGTTCAGTCCATCATAAAGCTGGATTAAGTCAATCAGTTCATTGTTTTGTACTTGCTCACAGATAAAACTCAGTGAGTTAACGTGCTCCACAATGGCTCAAAGTGTGTGTTGAGAGACCTGTTGCACCTTGTCATCCTTCTCGTTAACACGCTGGTAGATCTTTTAATGCTTTCTGCTGCATTAGAGTATGTATGGACACCTAGCACCACACCAGATCTAGGCAGAAGTGCATCTTTAGATCAAGCCTACCACGAGGAGGTGGTTGGGTTTATGGGAGAGGAACCGGCTTCTGCAGGTCTTACATGATTTTCCTTAATCCTAGTTGTGCTTTCTTATGTGAACAGACAGGAGTTTCCTTCCCTACTCACAGGTGCCTGACTGAATGACTATAAAAGCAACATTTTTAAAAACAAAACAAAAAAAACCCAACCCCGACCACCCAAAAAAAAATAAAAAGCCCAAAACCTTTTGCATGTGAAGCACAGCTAGGTGCCTCCAGGGTGGAGGTGGTTTTGTTGCTGGCCCCGGTAGCCAGAGCCTTTTCAGCCTCTACGTGTAATGGCCGCGTTACGAAAGTATCCCTTTTAAAACAAACCAACCATCTGCTCGGTAGGCCTCAGAGACACGCGTGCTCGGGCGGGCGGCCGTGCGCGGCCATGCAGCCCGCGCGTGGAGGCGTGCCTGCCGCGGGGAAGGGCCCGGAAACACTTCCCCGAGCCCGCAGCTCTTCTGGGTCAAAGCCCGGCGGTTCCGCCGGTGGCTCGCTGTTGCCTTCCCGGAGCTGCCGCGGGTGCCGGCCATGGCGCCCGGGGGAGCGGGGCTGGCTCTCCTGGCGTGCTGCTGGGTGCTGGGCAGCAGCCGCGCTCCGCGGGGTGAGTGGGTGAGCCGGTGCCGCTTTGGCCGGTCCTGCCTCGGCGTGTTGCAGGGAAGCCGTAAAAATCCCTTTGCTTCTCCCTGCATAGGTTCCCTTTCTTCTAACAGCAGCAAACCGTGAATTTAAAGGAGCTGCCTTGCCGATTTCACCTGACTGGAGCCGTTCCTTTCCCAAGAGAGACACTTTAAAATGTGGCTTTAAAATATTTTAAGCTTTTTATCAAAAAAATGCAGACCTACGCAAACGCTAATCATAGTCACTTACTATATTGCACCCTACCTCCAGTACATGAAGTGACTTTCTGGCAAATCATGCGTGCTGTCCCGTGCGGTCATGTTTAAAAATGAAAGTTCTCGTACTGAATTTCTTCGCTTTTAGCATTTGGAAAGGACGAAAGCATGGTGCAGCTGCCTGGGGGGAAGTTTCAGATGGGATCCGGTTCCCGGGAGAAGAGGAACGAAGAGGGGCCCGTCAGGGAGGTGACGGTGAAGCCGTTTGCTATCGACAAATATCCCGTCACAAACAGGGATTTCAGGTAAGAGCGGAGTTTTGGGTCCGCTTGGCTCGCAGGGTCTCAGCAGCTCGGGCGCCGTGGAGAGGGTGTGGGTGTGGGTGTTGGGGCTGGTTGGGTCTGAAAGCCAGCGCTTGGATGCTCCAGCAGTTTCATTAGAACAAAATAACGTGTCTCTCCATAATAAATCACCTCTATGGGTGCGGGCTGAAGCATCTTACAAGCGTAGCTTGGCAAACATGCTTATTTTTTTGTCTTTTTCGTTTTTTTTTCTTTTTCTTTTTTTTTTCTTTTTCTTTCTTTTTCCTTGTTCTTTCTTTTTCCTTTTTCTTTCTTTTTCCTTTTTTCTTTCTTTTTCTTCTTTTTCCTTTTTTTTTCTTTTTTCTTTTTTCTTTCTTCTTTTCTTTCCTCTGTTTTTTCTTTCCTCTTTTTTTCTTTCCTCTTTTTTTTTCTTTCCTCTTTTTTTTTCTTTCTTCTTTTTCTTTCTTCTTTTTTTTTTCTTCTTTTTTTTTTCTTTCTTCTTTTTTTTTTCTTTCTTCTTTTTTTCTTTCACACATGGTTTTTTGTGTGTGTGTCTTTTACTAATAGGGCTGTTCCAGATTTCAGGTTCCTATAGATTCAATTTCCATTTGTAAATACAGGACTACTCCTTCATGTATTTTATAGAAGCCTTTGTACAGAGCACTGTTCAGCAGTATGTGACATTTTTTTGCATTTTGGGAACATTTAACTAACAGCAGCCGTAGGTTTTAGTGGCTTTAAGGGATTTTTGATCTGTGCAGTTGTTACATTTTATGGAAGACCAGGGTGCAGGATGAGTTTACCTGCATAGGTAACATAAAAGCTATCAGATCTGTGAACAGATACAAATCAGACTGTTTTATCTGTTAAATCTGTATCAAACCGACTGGAGCTGCGCTGGGGAGGAGCCAGGACTCTCCGCAGACGGGGTGTCATATTTTTTTCCTTGCTCTGGTGTATATTTTGCCTTGCTCTTAACTTGCTGCATGTGCAGATCGCTGTTATTTGGTGGTGCGACTCTTGAAGAACTCTTACCCGGATGCCTGAGCGTGTTGTATTTATGCCAGGGAGTTTGTTAGAGAAAAGAAATACAAAACAGAAGCAGAAGCATTTGGCTGGAGCTTTGTCTTTGAGGATTTCTTATCTGAAGAGCTGAAAAAAAAAGTCACGCAAAAACTGGAGGTAAATCTAAATCCATGGGGATAAGTTTTGATGATGATGATGGAGATGATATTTCTGATCACATCCTTGTCTGAACTCTGTTTTAAGTAAAAAAAAAACAGGAGGGGAGACCCGTGCTGGTATTGCTTTTCTGCTAAGTAGCAGCTACCTCTTGGTCCAGAGTCTGGCAATTCTCAGGGGTTCTTCTTCAGTCTCGGATTGTTTTGCTTTTGAAACTAGGAGCAGGGTCGAGCCTGGGTTGATTTATGGCGCTCCTCTGTTTACATCCTCTCCAAACACTGTCAGACTGGACTGATGAGATGCTCCAGTGAGCTGGGAACAGAGCAAAGCGCTTTTCAAAGTACTTTATTAATCAAACCTTAAAATAGAAAAACTAAACAGCATGGGTTTCTTGATCTATTTTCACTTTTAAAAGCAGACACCTCTACCCTGTTGGAAAGCCCTGTCAAAATGCCCGTGATAACCCAGCTCAAACTGCAGCATTTAACCATTTCCAGACTAACAAGCGCTATTCTTTACACACGCTGCTGTAGGGTGGTGNAGTCTGCCCCTTGGTGGCTGCCCGTCGAGAAGGCTTTTTGGCGACAGGTGAGTAAAAACCTGTTGGTGGTGAGTCCTCTCCATGCTGGAAGCGGGCCCACGTTAGTGTGTGCTGAACCTCATTGACTAAAAATGGGGAAAAAAATAGCATCTCTGGTTGCTGCACGTTCCCTGCCTTGGTCTGTTCTGTCCTTTATTCCCTTTTTAACTGAAAAGTTTATAAAGCCAATTAAAATCTGTTCAGTGCAATTCTTCCCAGCCCTCAGGTCCTGGCTCCAGCATAAAGGACAGGCTGGATTACCCAGTGCTGCACGTGAGCTGGAACGATGCGCAGGCGTTCTGTGCCTGGAAAGGGAAGAGGCTCCCGGCAGAGGAGGAGTGGGAATTCGCTGCCAGAGGAGGACTGGAGCGTACGTACCACAAGCTCTGACCTTTTTCCAAACTGAGGCATCGAGTAACGTTAGTTCCATCAGATCTAAATCTCCATCCAGGAATGTTTTCAGAGGTTAATCTGGGGGGCTGAACCACCTCTTTTGGCCTGGGAGTCGAATTAGTAATAATAATAATATAGGAAGAAGAAGTGGCTTATCTATGGTCTTAATGTATTTTCCTAAACAAAGCACTTCTGCCAGCTAAAAATACCATTTCTTGGGTTTGGGGCAAGGAGTGACCCACCTGTCCCCACACATCGATGGTGGCATAAAGCCAGCTGCTGGGATCACTGTGGGGACCATGGGACTCCCTGGCACGATCGATGGTTTGTAAATAGGGAACTGTTGCTGATTCCCGTCTCTCCTTGCCTCCTTGGCAGTGTCTGTAGGGATTAGACCAATTAGCCCCATTCATATAACCCCTGTCGGTGTCCTGAGCTGAGCAGAAAAGGATGGTCATAAAAGCCTGGTTAAAAATAGGCAAATGCAGAGGTTGGAGTGACACAGGGGTAATGGGTGTCTCTTCCTCTTTGGCAGAAAGGGTGTATCCCTGGGGAAACAAGTTTCAGCCGAACCGTACAAATCTGTGGCAGGTAAGATCCTAAAAATCATCCCGTCTATGCTGAGCTCTTCTGATGGTGTTTAACTCGACTGCAGAGTGTGCATGGCTGCCTGAGCAGGCTGCGTGGTCCTGGGAAGCAACGCAGGCTTACCTGCAGGGTACCAAAATTCAGCTCCTGGTAGATTATCCACAATACCCTTAGAGTCGGCCCAGCTTCCCTGGGAAACCAGGATTTCAATCCTTCCAAAAATTCATACATAACCAAAGCTTCATAAATAAATTTGTTTGAAAAGGGGTTGTCTTGGGAGAACTCTAGATGGTTGGTCTCCTCTCTCAGCCAGAAATGCTGCGTAGAGTTAATTTGGAACAGAGAGTTACTTCCATTATTTAAGTGTTACACAGTCCTGTGAAGAGCAGGACTTCGTGTTGTCTCCGCAGTGGGTCTTTGCTCGGAGTGATCTTTCTTCCCACAGGGTGATTTCCCGAGGGTCGACATGGCTGAAGACGGTTATCACGGCGTCTCGCCAGTGGCAGCGTTCCCTCCTCAGAACAACTATGGTACAGAGCAGACATCCCCACCCTGGTTTTGGGGATAGCATCTGCTTCCTAATATCCATTCAATGCTAAGTATAAAATCCTGTAATTGTAGCAAAGTTTCAGATATGACATAGGATCACGTCAGCATCTTTATAGAATAACCGAGCCCAGCAAAAGCACTTCAATGCACCAAACGGTCCCCTGCTTTTAATTAGCAGTCAGTTACTTTGCACTTCCATGTGATTTATCTGAAAATCCCAAGCATGTTGTTTTGAGGGCAGCGGATGCCATGCCCTCACGCAGGTGGGAAACAATGAGGCACATTTAAATGAGAGATTTGTTGAAGGTTGAGTTGTAAACAGGGGCCAGTTTGCAATACAGTAAAGAGCAGCTGGTTCCCAGTCTCACCATTAAACCACGCTCTTGCAGTGATGCTTTGAATGTTGTGCCCCCCTCCCATACACCAAAGTGCTTTTGCAGCCCTTGCAAGTCCGCTCTCATAATCCTGATGCAAAACCATCCATGTCTCAGGGCTCTACGACCTGCTGGGAAACACCTGGGAGTGGACCGCGTCGGAATACCTGACTCCGGGGCTCTCATCGAGGCAGCGTGCTCAGAACATGCAGGTCCTGAGAGGTGCCTCGTGGATTGACACTGCAGATGGGTCTGCAAATCACAAAGCTCGTGTTACTACCAGGTAGGTCTGGGCAATGCCCAGGCGCTGTTTCGCAGTGATTTTTTCTGGCTTGGTTTTATTTGGAAGGGGGTTTTATTTTAAAAGACATTTGTTTGTTCCTACTCAATTTTTCTGAGCAGCAGTTGGGAAAACATGCTACAAATACTGCTAAAAATTCTCCTGCTATAAATACATTCCTCATTGCTTCTCAAATCGTGTATTTTCCATCAAGTATTTAGAATTAAATGCTTTTCTTGAAGTTATTCAAGGGAAGTGGAAGATGTTTCTAGTCTGTTATAGAGGGTCACATTAAAGGATGTAAGCGTTAACTAGGAAGGATCCCTAACTTTGGGTCTCTTTTTCCCCATGAGAATGGGGAACACGCCAGACTCAGCCTCCGACAACCTCAGCTTCCGCTGCGCTGCCGACATCCCACCCGTCATGGCTGAGAAAAGCTGGACCAAACCTGAGCTCTGAAGAGGTCGCTCAGGAAGACCTGAAGGCATTTTCTCCTGTGGAGATGAATAGCAACCCCCACCAGTCACTTTCATCAAGACAGTTTTAAAAATTAAAAATAAATACTTTCAGCTAAAACTTCTTTCCACACTGGGGCGTCTGGGCATGAGCAGTGATTGGGAACGGCAGGCAGGGCGTTTTGTCTTTAATGTCCTCTTGGTGTAGTAGATATTACAGCTCTCCTTTTGGTGTCTGTTTTAAATAAGCAGAGGGGTGCATGTGTGTGGGACCGGGTCAGAGCTGCTCTGACCTCCAGCCCCAGCCGGAGCGAGCGAACACCCACAGCCCCCCCTGTGACTGCCAGTATGGGGCTTCCATGAGGGACAGCTGCAGTGGAGGAGCGATGGGGGCATGTCCCTGGAAGGGGGACTCATGCATCGGTCCCCATCTCCTTGGGAAATCCCAGCTTCGTACCAGCCTCCGAGCCTTCCCAAAAGTGAAACAAGGCACCTTTATTGACCCTTAACCAGCAGCAAAACCACGTGTGTGCTTGTTTCTCAGTGCATAGATGACACAAACCAGCGACCCACCTCTCCCAGGTGTTACAGCCAGCATAAGGGCTACAAACTGGCTGTGCACAAGCTCTGCCACCAAAGCCCCGAGCACACGGGTGGGTGAGGACACCCCTCCAGGCACTGCTCATCCCTCCTCCATGTGTGACTGCCCCAAAAGGGTCCCGCTCTAGAGCTGGACTGAGCTGAGCCTGCCCCAAGCAGATCTGCTCCGAGCACATCGGGAGCTGCAGCTGGTTATGGCTCTATTAGAGGCAGCTTCTCCAAACCCATCCCTGTAGGACATGTCCTACTACAGTAGGACATACCCCGGGGGCAAATTACAGCCACCTGCTGGGTCTGCATTTGCCCCTGACCCGAGGCCAGCCGTATCTCTAAGAAAAAGTGAAAGAAATCACTGGTTGGTTTTCAAAGATTTTACTTGCCTTAACTCTGAGCAAACTCATCAGCTTATGCAGCGGTGATCAAAACAGCCCTTCCTCGGCTGCCAGGGTCAGCAAAATGGCCTTGCAGGTGTTCTCAAAGAGGGCAGCTCTGTTCTGCGCCTCCCCCTTCTTCACCCAGTGCCGGTAGGTCCTGAAGGCGCAGGCGTCAATCAGCTTGCGGACGGGCTTCAAGGCGTACGGGTCCCGCACCACCAGCTCCCTGGTGACCGACTTGACCAGCCGGTACTGGTAGTAAATACGGACCGATGCCAGGACGGTCAGGCAGATCACCTGCAGCACAGGGGAAACAGGCTGGAATTTTTGGCCAGTCCTACAATGGAACCAGATCAGCCCCAACGCATCCCACGTGGCTGCTATCCATGTGGAGGAGTCGGGAGGGAGCCCGGCTCCTGGCACAGGTATTTAGTCCCATGTGAGTGGTACAGGCTTTTTCCAAGTGTGCCCTTAACATCAAAACTGCGGATCAGTCCTAAATGTGTCATCAAATGCCACTTTGGGTACCTTTGAGCTCCCCTAATGGCTGGCTATAGGGAAGAGAAAGGATTCTTTGCATCATTTGATGCACCCATGTGATGTCAGGCTCATCGATTTCCCCTTAGAGGTGATTTTTTTTTGTTTTGTTTTTTTTTTTGATTTGCAGGGGAGGCAGGCTTTTCCCTTTTCTTATTTAATTCTCTTCTGTGAAAAAGCCCTTAGGAAGTACCAGAAAGTAAGCAAAATAGTGCTTGGAGAAGGGTCTCCACCCAGGCTGCTGCATCCTGCCAAAGCCCAGGTTCATCAGACTTCTTGAACTCCCCGTTTCTCCCAGCTCAGCTGGGAAACCCATCCCACTGCCCAGCTCTTGCAGCTCCCAGGCTCAGGGCCGGGGCACTGAGACACCCCCATACCCAACCTCACCTTGAATTTCCGGAAGGGGCTGAAGTGCCGGACCTCCTCCACATCGTACTGCTGGAAGAAGGGGTGGGCCAGCGCCTCGCCAGCCGTGTACCGCTGCCGTGGGTCCACCACCAGGAACCGGGAGATCTGCACAAGGGCACCAGATTGACCTGGGGTGTCCCAGGTGTCTCCAAACCCCCCCCCCCAAAAGGTCTTCCCATCCCCAAGTGCCTACCAGGTCCTTGACGGTGTCCGAGCGGTCATCCCACTCCGGGGAGCCGAATTGGTAGTCCCCGTTCATGATCATCCGCAGCATCAGCATCTGCTTGCGGTGCCAGAAGGGAGGCGAGCCAGCCAGCAAGGTGTACATGATTACCCCGGTGCTCCACCTGCAGACAACCCAGTGGAACCCTCCAGCCCCGGGCAGCACCCCAGGGGCACCCGGCCGGATTTGCGCCCCAAGGGTGGCCTGATGGGGGCACACCGCACTTTGCCACCCTGGAAAACCAGGAGGATGCTGATGCGTGGTGTCTGATGAGGGAGGCTGAGCTCGCTGCTGGGGCTCATTAGCCCTGATGGGAGGGCTAACATGGAGCAGGGGCTGCCTCAGGTTTGAGGTTTTTGAGTTGACGGGGAGCTGCTCTCCTGGATGCTGCAGGAGGAAGCTGTGAGTTGGAGGTGTTTGCCTTTCTTGGTTTTTCTTGGGTTTTTTAGGGGAGGGAGAAGATGCAGGAGGGTGGGACATGGTGCCAGCAAGGTTGGATGCTCTGGGGCTGTCTCAGTTCAGGCTGTGGTGTGCAAAGTGTCCTGGTGTGGGGCTTAATTGAGGTATTTAAACTGAAAAGGGGCTGAAATGCCCTGGTGTGTCTCAAGTGGTTGGTTACAGCTCTGACCACTGCAGACCTGAGCCTGAAGCCACCAGAAATGGTGGGAAAGTCCCCACAGGGCTCAGACTGGGCTCTGATGGGCTTTCCTGAGCTGGCTGCTCTCTTGGGGGCTGTCTCAGGCTCATGTCTCACTATGGGGTGTGTTTAAAAAGCCCTGTGTCTCGGATTCCAGCCCCTGAGTTGATTTTTATGAACAAAGAGTGTTGCTTTTCCCCATTCCCCGATGGGGCAAAGCGGGGAGACGGGCTCATCCCCAGGCTGCTTCTCCCCCAGCTCTGTGCCACAGCCCCCTGGTCACCAGGACAGACCCTCATGGCCCCCGAGGGCATTTTTTGGTGTACCACTTAATTCCTTCCAAACACTCAAATTGCTTCCTATCCGCACAACTCTTGCTGTGCGTGTTTTGGGAGCAGCCCAAGGGGCGAGACGGAAAGGCAGGCGTCTCACTCACATATCGACCTCCTTCCCGTAGCCTTGGTGCTCGTCGTCCATGGAGCACTGCAGGATCTCAGGGGCCAGGTAGCCAGGCGTGCCGCAGATCTCTGCAAGGATGGGGTAGAGCATCCTCCTGAGCCACCCAGGAGGGTTTGTGCCATCCCCACCCACCCCCGAGCAGGCAATGAGGGGGTCTGGAGCCGAGGGTGGGATCTCTGCAGTGATGGTGCTTGCAGGGAGTAACCGCAACTTGCGTGCATCTCGCTGGTGACTTTTCTTGGTGGATTATAATGGCTAAAATGTGGGTGAAGAGAGTGATGGGGATGCCTGTTGTTGGTTATGTGACTCCACAAGGTAGGAGTGGGAAAAAAACTTAATGTTGGGCAGTAAATGAATGGGGTAATGACAGTCAACTGGAGGGGGGAAAAAAAGCAGAAAGAATAGGATGGTTTTCCTCATGGGCAGCAGCTTCTTCATGGCAAGGAGTGAGGTGTGGAGGCTCTGCCACAGGCAGAGCTGGGCTCATGCATGAGCAGGAAGGCACCCCAAGCTGACAGGCACCAATTTGCACCCACAACAGCGAGGCTGGCCCCAAGTAGATGGTGGGGCTGGAGAGACTCCACCAACTCCCCGTGGGCACTGCAGCAATGGGATGGCCATGGGCCAGCCCAGTGTTGCCCCCACCTCGCCGTCCTCCTACCTTTGAGCTTCTCATTCTCGCGCAGCTGGCAGGAGAAGCCAAAGTCTGTCAGCTTGATGTTCATGTCGTCATCCAGGAGGATGTTCTCTGGCTTCAGGTCCCGGTGGACAATGTCGATAGAGTGGAGGTACTGGATCACTTCCAGCAGCGCACGCATGATCTTCCTGGGGATGAGTGACAGCACCTCTCCTAGCCCAAACGCCCATCGGCACCACGCTGCCGGGGATGGGGACAGGGACCATGCAGCTCAGCCCCTATGTCTGAGCACATGGGCACAGCCTGGGGTGCTGTTTTGCCCGTGGGTGCCGTGCTGGCTGCAAGGTCGTCCTTTGAACCCACGCTCTGCTTTTGCAACATGATTTTCAGCCATCTGTATCTGGCTTTACCTGGTTTCCTTCTCGCTCAAGGTGACTTTCTCGGTGAGGTAGTCGAAGAGCTCCCCTCTCTTCATCCTACGCGCAGGAGAGAAAACAGAGGCAGGCAGTGGCTGAGCTGCAACAGCAAACCAGCCCTGAGCCCTTGGGGAGGATAGGCAGGGGTTGCTGCCCTTTAACAGCCCCAGGGCACCTGTTGCACAAAATGACAAGCCAACTTGTTAATAGAAAGGGGTAAATGCCTCTATATTGCTGCAAAACATCAGGCAAGAGGAGGAAAAGCTGACCCCGGAGAGGGCGGGTTTTGGATGGGACAGGGACAGGGCTCTCCTGGTGCCATCCCCCTCCGCTGATGTCTATTGCGCTGCCCTGGCGTCAGGAGTCGCGGCGTCACGCGCGCCCTGGTCCCGCTGGGCATATAAATAACCTGCAGGGATGCATGACAACTCCCACCAAAGGTTACGGGGAAACCTGAGCAGCACTGAGCCGCTGACAGAGGGGAAACACTGCTGGTGGCGAGGCTGCAACGAGCTGGCTGGCAGCAATCGAGGCTTGTTTCTACCTTAAGCAAGAGCTGGTTGTCCCCCTGCTTTGCCCTGTTTGGGCCATAAAAAGCTGGGGCAAGTGTTGGCTGGTGGCCATCTGCAGAGTGGGAATGGGCTTGGGGAGATGGTGCTGGGGTGACGGGCAAGCTGGTACTTACAGGTCAAACACCAAGAAGAAGAAGGTGCTGGATTCATAGCTGTCCTTCAGCTGGACTGCAACAAAACACGGGGGCTGTGAGCACAGTGTATAGCATGTTCCTGTCCATTAACAGACTAAAAATTGCTGATCTAATTGCTAATTGAATTAATGAGGAGCTGATCTTCACTAGTGTTTTGGTTGGGAGACAACCTGGGCAGCGTGGGCACTGCTGGCGTGTGCACAGAGGTAGAGCAAACGATGCTCTAAGCAGGTACCCTGCGTCATGTTAGGACCATCGGAGGTCTGACCCTCCAGGGATTTCACCCCAAAAACCCTTCCTGGGGACACCCTGAATAATAAATGAGGCAGAAAACCCCCTTGCCCTGATGCTCAGAGCCTGACTTACTGACGTTGGGGTGGCCTGAGACTTTCCGGAGAATGTCGATCTCTTTAGCAGTGGCTTCTCGCAGTTCCTGCACCTCCTTGGGGGATATGTTACCTGCCGTGATGTCGATAATCTTCACAGCATACTCCTGCTGGGTGGTTTTGTGAATGCACCGACGGACGACGCTGCTCACCCCCCTGCCACGGACAACACAGACAAGATGGGGGTTTCCATTCCTGCCTGTCCAGCCCAACTTCACGGCCATGCCATCAGCACCTGGGCTGGTTGGTATTTTCAAGCATGACTGGGTCTTGCTCTGTTACCCTGTCTTAGTGGGACCGAAGATTCTAAGCTGATGGAAAGTGCTATTTCATGCTATTTTTAACCCCATGCTGCTATGGGCCCTGTTCATATCAGATTCCCAGGAGACACTGTTCCTATCAGGTACTGGAGTATGTGGAATCACAGTTTGCCAAAAACAAGCTTTACCTGCCCAAAACCTCCTTCGGCTCATATTTTTCATAAAACTCCTTGGATGTGTTCCAGTCTGGTAGGTCTTCTTCCTTGGTCATCTCTGGCTCCTGTCTGGCAGCACTCTGGGCTCGTCTGCTGGCGGAAAGGGGCTGCAAGGAGAAAAGAGCAAGGATGGGTGGTCGCTGCACCTGGGGCAGGGACGCCCGATCCCTTCTGGAGAATAAAACTTTGAGGAGGAGGATGATGATCCTGGACCACAGACCAAAGGGGATATTTTTGCTGATTGGAAAAGCAAAGCTTTGCCCTTGGGACCCTGCGGAGATCCCGTTGAGGACAACAGAAGAAATCCTGCTGAATCACCCCTAGCCTGACTGTCCCCGGGGGCAGAAGCAGCCTGGCTGGGGCCAAGGCTTTGGGAAGTGCCACAGCACCTCAAAAGCTCGTCCCTTCCTGCAGAACACCTGCACCCAGCTCACAGGGCATCGCCCTCCAGCTCCTACCATGTGCTAAGGGCTATGCCACACTTCTCTTGGTTCCACCCACCGGGGAATGCAATTTAATTTTTTGAGACTCCCACTGGGAGAGCACAGGGAGAGCACTGGCAGGGGAGGCAGTGGACGACCTCCACCTTAAGTTCGTAAAGGTGCACGGTAGCAAGGCGATGCTGGCATAGCAGGTCCAAAGGTCCCCAGCAGCAGCAGCCTCCAGAAACATCACCCCACACCAACACCACCCAAAGACCCCTGCGAAGCGCTGAAATCTGCCTTGCCTTTTTTTTTTCTTCTTCTTTTTTTTTCCTTCTTCTTTTTTTTTCCTGATTATTTTTAAGACGACAAAGTTGTCCGGAACAGTTTGGCTGAGAACAAGGAGGGAAAAAATAGTGCTTAAAGTGAAGGGAAAAGGACTAAGGAGGGAAAATGGGTGGCGAGGGTCAGTGAAGTGGTGGTGGGGGCTCAGCAGGTCAGGGTGCAGGCGGGGGACTGGGTGCCTGGGGACAGCCAGTACTGTGGGGTCAGCCGGGGCCGAGCCAGCCTGAGGACAGCGGCTGAGCAAGTTTCCTCAGCCACACATGTACAGCTGCCAGCACCCTCCAGAACCCCTGAAAGGCTTTTGTCCCATTTCTTTTTTTTTTTTTTTTTTTTTAAAAATATGTGCTGCTATTGCTGGAGGAGTGGTGTGACAGTATTTTGATGGGGGGTGGGGTGGGAATAACTAGTAGTCCTAATCCCTAATTTTCACCAGCGTTTGCCTTTAAGCCCTGGGAACTGGATGTCCTCAGCTTGTTCCTGCACACAGCATTGCTGAAATCCTGATTGTCCGGGTCCAGCTGCTCTGCAAACGTACACAGAGACCAAGCAGCTAGTGTGGAAAGCAGCTGTTACAAGCTTGGGCAGCAAAACTGTCACTTTGGGGTGACAGCTTGCTGCTGGGGGAGAAAGAGAAAGTAGGTGGACAGGAGAGCCCCGATACTGCAGATTTTCCTTTGCCCTTCTCTCCGAGGTGGCAGTAACTCTGCCAGAATGCTCCCAGGCAGGTTTGCATCTCTAAGTACATTTAAATCTTATTATCAAAGTGTATCTGTCCTGACCTGGTTGTAAGGACTGATGCTGTGTTTTAGGTGTCTGCCTGTGCTGCTGGGAGGGATGCCTAATGAGGGCTGGAGCATTTCTAAACAGCCGTGAGTTTGATTTAATTTATAAAATCTTAGCTGTTGGAAATATTGTGAGCAATGCCAAACCAAGTCAGGACTGAAATTATAAAATGAGAGGCAGGATCAGGGAGCAGGGAAAAGAAAATATCTCCGAGGTGGGGGAGAACCAACAACTTTGATTTTTTTTGAAGCTAAAATCAAAGTCCTGGGGGTTGGTGTTGTAGGGAAGGGCTGGAGGCTGGGGACTATCTGCGGAGTGCTGACAGGAGAAGCCCGGGGTCTGTGTGCCGCCTTCGGGGAGGAAAGAGCTCAGGAGTTTGTTTAAAATGTCCTGATATTGTATAACCAGCTGGTACAGAGCACTAACAGGATAAGCTGGTTTTATTATCAGAGCTGTACGAGCTCCATGGGATTGCAAGGGGGGGACAAAAAGGGGTGGTGGGGGAGAGGTTCCTGTCTCGAGGCAGAGATGGAGGAATGCTAACGGAGACGTTGCCACCCGGTGTGTGGCCGCCTTGCTGCTGTGAAAACAGGGGTTTAAATGTTTGCCTTGGTAAATATTCAATAACATGCAAATATTTATTGAGATAAATCCGGAAAGCCCAAGCTAAAGTCAGCTTTTAGGCCAGCACGGGAGTGCCCCCCCCCAACCTCCGCTTCGTCCCGGCCCAGCCCCGCAGCAGCACCCGGCGAAGTCCGTCCGTCCCCCCCCCGGGTTTCTGCACCGAAACCTCCCGCTCCGGCGAGGGCAAGCGAGCAAGGAGACACTGCAGCTCCCGGGGAACCAGCCCCGGCAAAAAGAATGCTTAAAATAATACTGAAAGCAAGCTTTCTGGGGTAGCTGAAAACCCTACCGGCTCCGAAATCCTCCCCGCCCCTAAAGCGCCGTCTCCTGAAGCCGGTTTCTTCCAAAAACGGGTTCCGGGCAGAGCGGCTTGCCGCCGGCCTCACCTCGCTGCAGGCAGCCTGGGTCCGCCACCGCCAATCCCCCCGCGTCCCCGGGCCTCGGGCGGGCGATGGCGGGTGAAGGGCAGAGGCCGGGGTGGGACGAGGGCCTGGCCGGCTGCTCCCTCAGGGCTGCCCGCCGCCGGCTGCTCCCTCAGGGCTGCCCCCTCAGGGCTGCCCGCCGCTGCTGCTGCTGCTGCCGAGCCAAAAATAAAGCGCAACGCGACTTGGCAGCCACGGCCGGCGGGCGGGCATGCTGGGCCACGGCTGGAAGCGAGGTTCTCGCCGGCTGTGGGTGGTCGGGGGAGCCCGTACCACCACCAGCCCCCCGGGAAGGCAGCGGGGGCCGGGGCAGAGGAGCTGCCGCGGCGGGGAGCGGAAGAGCCGCGCAGGAGCGCGGAGGTTCGGAGACTTCCTCCACGGCACCGCCAGCCTTAACCCTTCCCTGCGCGGGGCCGCCCTCAGCCCCGGGGCTAAATCGCCTCTTTGATTCACGCCCGAGCCGCTCTTAAGCGGCCATGCTGCGTGGGGGTCGGCTCGCCCGGAGCCCCGCGTGGGCCTTGCTTTTCAACCTCTGCGAGGTGCGAACTGTTACACCAGCTTTCCCGCGTGGTACTTTTCCCAAAGTCTAAATGCATCTCCCTGCCTGCTCGTGAAGAGTGTTTTAGGGATGCCTGCTGCAAACTCAGCAGCAGCCCAGTGCAGGCATTTCTGGCCCAAACTGCTTTTACTCCTTTTCACCAGGATGATGAAACACCCAGCAACTGAGACACGAGCTTGATTAGCAGAAGCAAAGCTTCTTATGTCACCAGGAAAGGTAGTTGTGTCCTTGTCCCCCATGTTTGAGGTAACCCTTCCCCATTCTGAATCCTGATTTTATCTTTTCACTTCCAGGAACTGCAGATCAGAGATGAAGGCTTTTAGGAACAGGCAGAATGCACAACAACGTGAAAGCAGTTCAGGAAAAACAGGTCAGGCTATGGAAGTATTTTTAACAGGAATTGCACTTTTTGGTGCAAAGTTATTCCCTGCTGTACTCCCTCCGTGAGAGTACAGCACCCTGGCACTTGCAGCCCTCCCTTTGCGGTGCAGGGTTTACAACACAGCTAAGTGCAGGAGGGTGTTTGCAGGCTCCAGGGATTTTAGCAGGGCATAAGGCAAGTATTTGCATCAGTAAATACTTTTTAAGTGGAGTTTTTTTTTTCCCTTCATGTGGCAGCAAGAGCTTTGTCACTCACCTAAGCCAGGGGCGAGGAGGAAAAGGCCACACCACCGGCAGTCAGCTTCTCATGTTTCAGTCCACGACTTATACCACAAGATGGAGGAAGAAAAACCTACAGCCTCTGCTTGCGTTATTGGGAACCACGAGTCTGATGCAATACTGTATCATCTCAGGAGCGCACAGCCACTTGATAGCACATAGGCTTGCTCAGGTAATGGCCTACCACAGAGATCCTCTCTGTGCAGAAGGAAGACATTTCTCAGGATCTCTCAAATCTGAATACAGAGCTTGTTTTTGTAAGTGTAACAGGAAGCCACTGGGCAACTGAGACCCACTGCATACAGAATAGCGTGGCGTCAGAGACAGCCTCCCTTGTCACTACCTCTTTTAATCAGCAGTGGGGTTCACACACCCAAGCAGGTGATGTCCAGCAACCACTGAGCTACGGGTGTTCCTGAACTCCTGCAGCTCCAGCCTTTCGGGCACCACTGCTGGCAGCACAGCTGGTGGGCAGACAGAAACCTGCCAAAATCAGTTCTTGCCTGCTCACCCTTCAGACTCGACTCCAAAGTCCACTAAAGCAAGGTACTTCTAGAGAGAGAAGTTTATTTATACAGCATATCACTTACATTCAACACAACAATCAGCAAACCAATTAACCCAAGTTAGTTCATTCTGCTTTGTTCATTCTTCCATTTTGTGCTAAATTAATTTGCTGCTGTAAGTTGTATCACATGTGTAGCGGCTGTGGCAGGAATCAAGCCACGAGGAGGACAACAGTGTGAATATATGAACTAACAAGATACCAGACAGCTTTAGACTTTATTACCGAAGCTTTTTTTTCATTCATAGGTCAGTTCTTGTAAGATGGTCTTCAGCAACCTTGTTCTTAAGGCTTAAGCTAAACCTGTAAGGTAAGAAGTTATCACAGTTAATCGCAGTAAGTTTTGAATCCCTGAGCAGCAGGTGGTCTTCCTCGCTATAAGGCAGATGTGTGTTAGGGTGTTCCCGCTCCCCTCATCCATTTGCTGGGATGTGCTGAACTGCAGACTTCAGCAGTCCACCCAGACACTGGCATTTGGCAGTCTCCTTCCCCCCAGGTCAGGATGGTTTGTCAGTTGTGCCAAACAGGCACTTGCTACAGGCCAGCAACACTATGCTGCTTCTCCAAGCCTGCTGCCACCACTCTCTTAAATAGTTAGCTTCAGCACAAAAAGCTTCAGGAATTCATCCTCTCCACCCCATCACCTCCATCTACATGTACAGGACCAAAACAGGAAGCCAAACAGAAGAGCACCTTGCTTTAACTCACATCAGTGTATCTGCTCTGTATCAATCCCCATTCTTCACCAGATGGATCGAAAAAAACAGGACATTATTCCCATGATAATTTTACCAATTAGCTCATTTAGTAGTTGCCTGGTAGCGCGGTCTACTTACCATTAGCAAACCTGCACTGCTTCAGTACTTCACTGAAGCCCTCGCACAGCTTGAGGTCAGTCTGGTTCTGCGCACACTCCAGGAATTGTTTCATTTCATACTGGCAAGGAGCAAACTGCGACTGCTGCTGCTGCTGGTAGGCAGGCTGAGCTGCCTGGGGCTCCTGAAATGGTAGACACCTCTGTAAGAGCCCTTTCAACAGCTCAGCCTATGAAGCCGCACCGCCCCAGTACTGCTTGCTCTGTATTTTTTCCCTGCGTTTTAGTCAAAATGTTGTGTTACTTTTAAAATGGGAAACAAATAATGGGCTGAAGTACAAAATAGTTTCCAGCAGCGGCATGACACATTCTGAACAGTTTTTTAAGTTACAAACACTTAGGTAACTCTGGATAGCATCTGGGCAAGGTAACAGCATTATCTTAATGTCTGAGCAGCACAAAAAGGCCTTGCAATAGATCTTACTGTCCTCAGACCTGGAACACGGAAGTCCCGTCTGAATCAGAGGGGTACTACAGTAGAACACAACACTAATACCCTGCCACAAGCACATATCACTCATACATTCCTTTGAACTACTTTTAAGATACTCACAGTGATTGTGGGAGTTACCTTGGAGACTGAGTCACTAAAGTTACCCCAGCTTTCCCAGCCATGATTTGTGTGGTCTTTATGTCTATAGCAATTACATCAGCCTATACATAACCTATGTCCCAAGTTAACTGCGCCTCATTAGGTGGTGTCCAGTTGTGCTTTCTCTTACCTGATAAGTAATATCAGGCCTCGCAGCTTCAGAGCTGCTTCCTCCACCAAATCCTCCTGTAAGCGCATGACCTATGGTATGGCCTACAGCAGAGCCTACAGCAACTCCGGCAGCAGTTGTAGCCATCTGTGCCATCAGACCAGGCTGCTTTGGTGCAGGAGCAGCCACAGCAGAAGCTGGTGCCGCTGCTGGGACGGGCGCCCGAGCAGCAGGCGCCGGTGATGCAGCTCTCATTTGTGGTGCCCGACTGCAAGGACATAAAGAGAAACCTCACATCATCACTCCAAACTCACACAGGGCAGAGGCCACCTGGTTGCAGGGCACAAGCATTTGCAGTTCCTCCTTGTTACACTCTCCGCACTGATGGCAAGAACTCAATGTTCTGGTGAGTGATTTATGCACAACAGGGTAAAGTTTACGGGCTTCTTTTTGGCTGCGTTTTAAAGGCTACCCGCACCCCCACACCGCAAAGGACTGTGCTATTTTGCGGGAAATGAGATACAACATACGGGGCTGATTAAATAGGGCCTTAACGCTCAGGCACTGGATAGCCGGGCCCTGCCGCCCAGTGAGCGCTGAGAGCCATTTCCATCCCCGCAAAGAGCCGACCCCACTACAACCGAGCTCAAAGCAGCCGGGCCAATCCCCCCACCCCCCTCACCCCGGTGCGTCACCCAACCCTGGAATGGCGGAAAGGCCTTTGCCGCCTGCGGCCTACACGGGGGCGGGGAAGGAAAGGAGAGGAGAGGAGGGAAGGGGCCCGGCGGCCCTCACCTGGCGGGGGGCGCCACGCGGGACGTGCGGCTCCGGCCGCCCCTCGGCATCGCGGCGGGCGAGGCTTGCTGAGGTGAGGAGAGGAGAAGAGAGCGAACCGGGCCTCCCGCCACCCACCAGCCGCCGCCTCTGAAGGTCACCCGACACCCGCCGCGCGCCCCTGCGTCACTGCCGTAACGCCGCGCGGGGAGACGGGGCTTGCGGTGGCCCCGCCCCCCCGTCCCATCCTCCCCCGTCCCGTCCTCCCCCGTCCCCTCC
>VYZW01023858.1:0-40146 GCA_013401315.1 Balaeniceps rex
TTAAGGGCATTGTCCAAATGCCTCTTAAACACTGATAGGTGTGGGGCATCGACCACCTCTCTAGGAAGCCTGTTTCAGTGTTTGACCACCTTCTTGGCAAAGAAATGCTTCCTAATGTCCAGTCTAAACCTCCCCGGCACAGCCTAGAACCATTCCCATAAGTCCTATCACTGTCTTTTCATCATCTAAGAACTGATGAGCATATTAAGATAAGAGAGCTGGTGACTTGCCTCTATGGAAGTTTTGTTCAATCTTGAGGTTCTTGAAGCTTCTCTAGTGCCCCTGGTCAGAAGAAGGACACACAGCACTGGGGTGCAGGTTGTGTTCTGATGTAGAGAACCTCTCACTGCCTCCCAAGAGCACTATAAATGAGCACAACCAGTCCACAGATACAAAGCCACAAATCACTTCTTCACTTCTTACAGTTCCAGGAGCTGTCATAGAGGCTCTCCTGGGACAACACATTGACACTGGCAAAATGTAACATGCTAAGTTAAGCATTCTTGCATGCAAGCTAAAGCAATAATCTTCTTTTCCATTTGTTTAATAGAAGCTAGGTTAGTGTAGCTAAATCTCCAGATGAAGATTCAACTTTCTTCTGGAAAGTTTCTTTCTTCCCTTGGAAGCCATCTTGCATCAGGTGTGGGAGATAGGATAATGGCCAAGGAAAATTTGGCTTCCACTCTCAAGTGAAGCTAACTGTGTCCTACTGCATGTAAAATCCTGTATAATAATGCATTTATTGGTTTTCATCCAGAAATCTTTCCTACTGTTGCTAGCATTCCCCTCCAGCTGAGAGTCTGGCTTCCACACAGCTCTCACGCCAAGCTGTTTCCCCAGCCTTGAAGAATTCCTTGAAAAATGGATTTAGGATGCCCACAAGTCTGCCTGGCTGTTGGGGCTTCCTACCAGGCATCCAGTGCTGCAGCCTGTGAAATAGCTGTTATTCAGACTAATGAACATTGCTCGTGCAAGAACCGGTGGGTAGAAAGTGGCCATGAATATATTTAGGATGGAAATTAGACAAATATTTCTAAGCCTCAGAAAAGGATGGTTCTGGAAAAGCCTTTTGTTGTAGCAGTGGTAGCTAAATCCTGAGCTACTTCAATTAAAAAGTTCAAGCAGTTTATGTTCTGCCTGCAAAACAAGCCTTTTCAAACACCGTGTTGCCAAGCCCGGGTGTTAGCAGAGGCACGTCAGCATCTCCGCACTGCTCAGCGTTGACTACAGGCACACTGCAAATAACACGCATTTTATGCCTCGCTGCTGCGGGGCGTGGGAACACAAGCGTGACAAGCACATAGCCCACAACCTGATGTTTTAAGGGACAGGGGTTAAGTTAGGCTAAATCTGTCAAAAAAGAGGCAGCGGAGATGGTTCTCTGGAAATGCCAGGAACCCCGGGGGGTCCCTCTGTGGTTCGGCAGGTTGGGGGGAGCAGCAGGGCTACCCATGGGGCTGAGGTGCCCGTACATCACACAGGAGGGGTGCGCACCTGGGGGGTCTCCACTGCCAAGGGGAGTGCATGACGGCACAGGATTAAAACATCCTGGGTTTCGCTGTGGAAGAGTCTTCAGAAATTTGTAGGTGTTCATTAATGTTTTTTCAATGTCTAGTGCTGTGGTTTACCTGTTGCATTCATCCTGAACGTATGCTTCAGTGGTTGCTCGTTATTTACATGTCAATAATAAGTAAATAAACCTCTTTGATCCAGATCAGGTTTAAACAGCATGAGCAGTGCAGTATTTCCCTGTGACACAGCAGTTGAAAAGGTGATCCCTTCCTAAAAGAGTTTACGAGGGATGGGTAAATCGGATGGAGGCACACAAGAGACCAGAGAACTGAAGTGGTGCTGCTGGCCGCAGCGTTAGGCAGAGGTCTCCACAACCTGACCACTGTCAGGTTTTGCTGCTGGCATCACAGTAGAGGAGGATTTTAAGAAGGTATTAACCACCAGAGCATCTTCCTTCGGCTTCCTTTTGTGCTTTTGTGTTTTCTCTGCTGGCTAGGAAGCAGCAGGTAAGTAGCCTGCATTATTGTCAGAGTTTTTCTTGCTGTTATTGATGATCTGCAGCAGCACAATGAGAGCAAGCGGAGCCTTGGAGAGTAAAGCTCAAAAAAACAAACTAGGAAAATCAATGTTTGCTAACGGAGAAAAGAAAATCATCTGCACTGAAAGGAACTGACTGATGGAATGGGTTCTATGAGTCACTGCCTCAGCTGCTGTAGGCGATCGCCTCTGTTTAAAGAGAGAGAGAAGGAAAGAGAAAGGACAATGGTAAAATGCTGCTCCATGAATTAGGGCAAATACTCCTCCCATTCTTGGATGTTTCAGCTTTGCCTGCAGAGTCTGTGGAAGTCAAAGCAGTTCATGGGATGTATTTTCATTTTATATCCAAATAGCTGTACGTTACCTTCTGTGTCCCTCTCAGGTGTGCAGTGGCCGTGAGCTAACCTGTATTTAAAGCAGCACCGAGGGGAAGAAGTAAAATAGTGTTCCTAATTTGTGGCAATGGAGAAAAAAGATCCTTTATTTCTTTTTTTTTATTAGCAATGCATGGAGCTCATGTGAATGGGCTACCCAGAATGGGGTGGTTAGTTCTTATTGAGAAGTGTACACTATATGGGATTATTGATTTCTTCTCTGCTTGGAGATAAACAACAGAATAAGCAGAAAACGGTTTTCACACTTGACCTCATGCATGTTCAGCCCTGAATTGTTTCCTAGCAGGTTCTCGTGCATTCATTTTTAACCTTTAGATACCGCTGTCTTTACACACTCAGCAAGGACACGCCACACATGGTTATCTCCTCCTAGCCATCAGCTAATTGGTCTTTCCAAAATATACCTCATTCAGCCCCAAATTATTAAATCAATGGTGGTTTTTTGAACAAACCATTAATCATTTTATCTCTGCTTGTCTGCTTGATTTTGTCTGGTTTTCTACGCCCACACCCATTTTATTATGTCTTCTGTTAATGTCTTCTGTTATTAAAATAGAAGCAATGACGGTGCTGACACAGATCTGGAAAAAGAGGGAAATGATTAATTAGAGCATACATCAATAATCACTTGGCTTTCTCTTACTGCAATATAGTAGTAAAGGATTTAGCAACTCCAGAAATAAAAGCCTATTAAATAAATATCAGTCCCTTTTTATTGATAACACTGAAATTACAAATTTCTTTTAAAGCATACAGTGTACTTACCTGCTCTGCAATTTCAAAATCAGTTTTTTTATAAAAAAGCAATTTTCCTTGCTTGCATAGTTGTTGTACGACTATGTGTTATATAGTGTAGAAAAGGATACTGAATTATTCTTGTAACTGGAGAGTTTGTTTCAAATACCTCTTCCTGGTTTGTTTTGGGGGTTTTTATAGGGTCCCATTGTTAGTTGTTTGCAGTATCAAATGGACACAAGTGGCTTACACAAATGCTCAGGACATCAAACTATATATTTCTTGAATTATATACAAACATGGGTTCAGTCTTGTATGTGCACGTGCACATATTTTGTCACCCACTATTGCTCACCCTCATGTTTAGAAGCTCTTGGTCAACCAATCCTGGATGAGGTGCAGCAGTAGCCAGCCTTACACTGCCAGCAAGAGATATCTAGTTCAAGGTCAATATATTCGGGAGTGGTTCTGAAGTGTTTTGCCATCATCCTTTCCACTTGCAGCAAACATATTTTAAATGCTGAGATGGAAACGCAAAAGTCTTAAATTGTGACAGAAGAGCAAAATATGTAATTGATGTACTTTAAAAATGTAAGGACACAAGCTGTTGGAATTAGTGTATGTCATTTAATGTCAAATTTCAGTTTGTGTTCTAAGATACAAGAAAAAGTTAAGGAACAATAACAACATTTTTGGATGGCTTCCTTTCGGCCTTCCGCTGCTTATAATGAACGTTTTTTCCTGGGTTGATACTTTAACTCCCCAATTATTTTAACCCAACTGGCCCCATCACTAGCAGTTATTTACAAAGGAAACATGGATTTGCTGCAGCTAAAAACATGGTGTTTGAGGCAAGTAAATAATTCCAGCTAGTTCCTATTGGTTTTCTGGTAGTGTCATATTTCCATGAACAACAGGACATTTTTTAAATATAAAACAACAATTGAATTGTCACAGTATGGGTGGCATTTCAGTTCTGCACCACTTCCTCACTGGACCAGAAGATAAAAGGTTGAAATATTAAGGGACATGGAGCCAGACATGCTTCATCTGTTAGCATCCCAGCACGGCACCAGAAATGCACTTCTGAGAAAGAAACATTAAAATGAAGTCCCCAGGGATGTTAACCCTTGTGTCCCTGTTCTTTACTTTTAGCCCACACATTCTTCTCTCCTCAGAAAATGAGGGTAATGCCACTGTGGAGGCAAACACCAGGGTGTTTTTTTAAATTACGGTGGTGAAATTGCATAGGAAAGCATGAGCTGGCTGCTGAGTTCCTCCACCTCTTACCAAGGGCTAATTCAGTGAGACCCCTCCTGGAGTCTCAACATTGCAACCAACTCCTTGCATCTCCAAAGCTTTTGGGCTTCATCCTTCTTTTTCGCTTTTCCCCTGTGGCTTCTTCAGCTCTGGCAGCTGAAACCCCGGGTCCTCTCTGCACCCTTTCTCCAGCTCTGTCCCCATGGGCTTTCATCTAGCTGTTGCAGTGCATCCCCTCACCTGCCTCTCTGACTTCACTTTGCCATAGCAAAGGCAAAACTATTTCCAGCTTTAAGCCCACTTCTTCCTTTCTGAACAGCTTTCTTGGCTGAGGTGCCTGAACTGTGACTTTATCCCAAGAGGTATTTGAAATTTGCTTAAGACACATAATTGAGAAGAATGTGTATTTGCCAGTTTGCTTAGGAGAATATGAAGGCTGGAGCCAGCTTACGCGGTTGAAACTGGTACCCTCTGTGTGGTCTGGCATGGTCCAAAAGCATGCCAGGCACTGTTGTAACAGCTCCCCAGTATCACAGGTACATCCCAGTGCCTAGGCTCATGCCCTGACACTTCTAATTTTCCCAGTGCAGAGGCAGCCCAGATTTATTATTTAGTCACTGATCGCCTGTATCTCCACCCATGTAAGTACATAACGTTGTTTCTGAGAAGGTCCTGTTTGCATTCCATTAAGAAGCAGTCTCCCCTTTAAAGCTAGAGAAAAGCCTGTCTGGTTTCTAATTGTTTCAAGACAGAAGAGGAGTGAGGAAATTAAATGGGACAGAAATGTAATGTGAATAGTAGGCTTTCAACTGCTTAGGAATCTTAAGTAAAATGTAAAATGCTCTTTGAAAAGGTCATGTAGTAGAAACCATCAATTTTAATAAGACATTCCTCTCCACTGTTGAGGCAAAAGTGTCAATATGCAACAACCTCCTACCAAAAGTGCACAAAGCAAAAACCTCTGGTGTATTTAAATACTATTGGAAATTATGAGAAAATATACTCTTATGGAGTATGCCATTTATCGCTTAAATAAAATGATATATGTGGAAGGTCACACTCAGTCTCAGTAAGGCTGAATGACAAGAATGAAGAAGAAGCTGACTTGTGTGAACTGAATTTTCAGAGCAGTGCCTCGGCAACTCTTTTGTAGGACTCCAAGTTTTGCATGCAGAGAGAAAATACATCTCAGCAGCACATAGTGAAGCACCTGCAATCTGAATTTCTGGGCTTGTATTTACAATGGTGATCAGGTACCTGCACGAAAGTCATCATCAATTCAGAGGTCCCTGGAGACTCACATTAATTAGAAAAGCCTGGTCTCAGTCAGTAACAGCAGAGGTCACAGCTCCCATGCAGACTGCACCAGACTATCCAAGGTTTAATTGACGAGTTTACACAGGCTCAACTGCTTTTTGCCCGTACCATTTAACTTGTTTTTCCTTCTCCCAGTCTATTTATTAACAGGTCTCTGAGTAGTAAATACAGTTATCCATTTTCTTTGAAGCTTGGCTTTCCTTACTATACACATTTGCAAAAAAAGCCTCTAACTACTGCAAGTATGGATTAAAGATATAACTGGCTTTTTGTGACTAGTTATTGCTGATTTGTGCAAAGATACCTTATATGAATAAAATGATGCCCCAGCAACTTAATGAATGACTGATTTACTCAATGTGTTTCTATTATTTATTGACAAATCTGAAAAAGTCATTTAAATATGAAAAAGGAAGTGAATGCATGGATTGATCAAGTCATTTGTCTCTCCTTGCAAACACGGTTATTTAGCTCCATCATACTCCAAAGTATACATAAACCCTCAGTACACAACTGCTAATAATGCCAATAATAGAGCTAATGATACCTGTTACCGAAGTTATTGCGCTCCTTGAGCATCTGCTTGCACCTACTGCCAGCGCCACCGGTGAAGAAGATGGAAGAATGAGAAGACATTTTTTCAGCAAGACAGCAAGGAAGGAGGAAGGGTTATGTGATAAGAAATTAGTTTCGATATATAAAAAAGCGCAGCCTTTTGTTTGCGCTGCTGAGGTGAACCAAATATGACCACCTGCCAACAGACAAGTAAAGACAAGACTTCTGCAGATTTCAGTGGGTCCAGAGTTTCACTTCAGAAATGGAAACACGATAAGAGGAAAAAAGGGCAGCTCATGAGAAGATTTTAAAACATGGATGGCATACAGAATGCAACTAATAACAGCAAACACCAAAATGCAACTGCTTCTCTGTGCTATTTAAAGAGAGATACAACTTCTTTTATTCTCAGAGCTTTACTCCAGAACTTCTTGATGACAATAGTTTTTGAAAGGAGATCATGTCTTTGGGTCCTTGTCACACACAGACCCAAGTCACGTTGCAGAGCTGTGGTTCATGTTTTTAAGTGATTGCTTCATCACTTACAAAAGGAAGTATTATGGCCATTTTAGTCTTTATGTGCAATTTTTAAAGACCTTGTTTTACAGAAGCTGAGTGTGGGATCCCTGCAGGCTTAATGAACAAAATTCATTCTCAAGATTACATATTATTGCCATCATCCAGCTGTCATCTTGCTGTCTATTTTGTATGTTCAGTCACTATTTTCTTTCTCTAATTCCTTGGATGGGGTGTTTTTCAATGTACCAGACAAGTAAAAACATCAGATTTCCCTCTGGTTAATGGGTAGCAAAACTAGCAGGGCACAGCAAGCCTCTGATTTTAAGGAACAGAAAATATCCTATCTCTTGTCAATTGTGCTGTTATAGTACTCTGGTTAAAAGTGGACAGAAAAGTAGCAACAAGGCTGAGAAAGGGCTGAAAAATGCTTACGGCAACTGTCTTCTTCCAAATACTTTACAAATGATAAAGGGAGAAATAAAGACAGAGATGGCTCCTTTGCTTAGTGTTTAACAGTTCTCACTTCCAGCTTTTGCAGTGTTTGTGTCGGCGGCACCACAAGAGCTTTCTGCAGCCACAGTGCCAGCCCTGGACACCAAAAGGCTTGCTTTCAAAAGCTGCATGGCATGGGCAGGGCTCAGACTCACCCAGGTTGATCCAAGACATCAGCTCTCTGGAAAAGTTGATTTCTGAGTGTAAAAAAACCTGCAGTGGAAATCGAGCTCTCTTCTCTGTTGAAGTGATGATTTAAAAAATAATTCTTACCTGTGACTATTCCTGAGAGTCTATGCTATTGTACAATTAATCCAATTAACCAATCTTTTTCACAATAACCTTATCGTGTGGCTCTGTGTTTGTGGGTGGGCAGCTGTTATCACAGCCTGCTGGGGCAGGTCTCAGAATTACAGCAGAAAGAAAGAATTACATTTATGCATCATTCACTTCTCACCTGGGGCTTAATAAATATGAGTCCTTGTGATAACTAGTTGTCTGCCTCAACCAGAAGAAAAGAACATATAAAAACGTCACAATTCTGTGTTCACCTAAAATATGGTAGAAATTGCTGCTAGCCCCCAGAGAAAAATCTGGCGTCCTGTTCTTTTCTCAGTTAAAGAGGATTTATAACAACTCAATCCTTGGCATTAATTTTTCTCTATCCTTTGCAACATTTTTTCATGGCTGACTGACTTCATGCTGAGAGTATCCCTTCACTCTTTTGCTTTTTTCACATGTATACTTAACTTCTGGGATTCCAGTTTAGTCAGGGGAGATCTCTGGTTTATCCTTACAAGGTGGAGTAAAATCTCTCTGTATGTGTGCTGGGAAGACTAGACTAGGACATTTCTTACATGAAATATAGTGACCTTCAGAGCCACACTTAGGATCACATAACGTCTCTGCTTTCGGTGGTACTAGAAAGACTTAAACTTGCCTAAATGCTGTATCCCCGGACTCCCCGGAGCAGAGGAATCCTTCTATAATGGGAGGGGATGTTCAGACAGCACGGGGAAGACACCAGACATCTGTCTGCTGGGGAGAAGCAGCACAGCCAGGCCAAATGCATCCTAATGATCTCAGCAAAAGGCGAAACCTCAAGCCTTCACCTGCTTGGGTCAGTTGCCCACACACAAGTGTCTACCACTATTTCAGACACCAGCGGGTGCCAAAGGTGGCCCCATGGGGCTGGCAGAAGCACAGGACCTATGGAAACATGAGCTTTTAAGAAGAAAAAGGAAGATCTGTCCAGGGACCCACAGCAACAAAAAGCAATCTGACTGCAGTGTTTTAAAATACACCCTTTCTTCCCTGAGTTTTCCATTTTCCTTTTTAATCTGTGATCTTTGAGCTTAATGGTTTATCCATCTCTCGCCTACCTGAGACTAATCCACTGATTCTTATACTGGAGTCCGATATCACTATTTGGTACTTTAGAAAATTACATTAGCATTTATTAGCATGTATTAGCCTTACTAAAAAGCAACAATATATTTGTTGTTTTGTTCCTTCAGACATGATCCACTAGTCTGAAACAATTTTTGAAACTCTCGTAGCAAAACCATAATACAAAGGTCACACAGTAGTGAGCAAATTAGAAGCATGCTCATCTTTTTACATAAAATGCATATGCAAAGAGGCAGATATGCTTCTTGCAATTGAAAACCCATAATTTGGTGTGGTTTTCTAATAATGCATTTGGGAATTTAGAAAGTGTGCAATACAAATTTCAAAATACATCGCTGAACTAAAAAAAAAGCCGACATACAAAGACAAAAAGTAATAATCCAGAAACTGAGCCAAAAAAACCCCATTGTATATGCAATCATTGCCTTTGACTTTTTCTTACACGAAGGAGAATCTCTCACCTTTGTGCAGATGGGTAACATCTGGTAGTACAAATACCACTGGATGATAGATCTATGTGAGTTTTAAACTGTACATGTTTGCACCTTGTAACAACCAATTCCGTTCACAAATTAAGACAGTTCAAGGTGTCTTTTTGTGAGCTGGGTGCCTTGGTTCCCCATATACTCCATGGGAATCTAGACAATACGTCAGAAATTAGTTTATTTGCCCATGCTCTGGTCCGTAGGCCCACATGAGATGCCCTAGGGCATGCTGCCCTACCTCCAGCCACCACTCCACATCACGCCCTCAAGGCATGAGCCTCACAACAGCTCTGTCAGCCCAGTGCAGATGTCTCAGATGATTTAGGGCATCAGAGATGCATGAGACGCCTGTACTTAGAGTAACTTAATAGACCGCTCTTCATGCCATGTGTGGAGAAGGATTCATCTCCCTCCAGAGCAGACACCCACACGTCAGCTGAGCAATTTCAGATGGCCAGGTGGGGGGCCCCATAAGGGTCTGGTACTACTGGAGATGCTCGGGAGCATCCCAGATACCTACACAGGGTGGGCAGGCACAACACATACTTATAGGAAACTGCTCTTTCTGAAACAGACTCTGGAGACTGAGTGGCATAAAATTACTCTATAGCCCTGTGTTTAGCCAAGTCAGTTCCTCCAGAAAACTTATTGCTTGTAACAGAGATTTGACACCCAGTTCATATTTAGACATACTAGTGCAGACATTTTGAGTTATTGAATCCCACCTCCATGGTCTGAAACAAGGTAATTTTTTTTTTTTTTACAGGTCATATTAAATAATAAAGAATCTTTCATGATCATTTAAAAACAATATACCAGATTTAATCATATTTTCAAGCCATGGCCCATAGAAAGACAGAAACTGATCTCACAGACTTGATATGCCTTACCTTCCCTCCTTTAAAGAGCTGAAGCCAGGCACAAGACTAACTCATAATCTTTCTCTTCAATGTATAAAAATCTGAGACAGATAAAATGGAGCAGGACACCTTCTTACCCAGGGCTTCTCTTAACCAGAAAGAGAGAAAAGAAGCATCATTTCTCCAAAAACATATTCAAAAAGGCAACTAAAGAGCAGCCTGGGAACCCTGTCCACAAGGGTAAATTCCAGTACTGCTAATGCTTTGGCTTTTATTAGAGGGCTTGTGATATGGAGAGTTTTTCTTAGAGTCCAGGATCATATTATTTCTGAGAATCTCAGCATCAATTAAAAAAAAAAAAAGACAGGAGAGGACAGAGGATGGGAAAACAGAATAGAGAAAAGGGAAAAGGGAAAAGCAAAAAGGGGAAAGGGAAAAGTGAAAGGCAAGGCAAGGCAAGGCAAGGAAAGGAAAGGTGAAAGGCAAGGCAAGGAGAAGTATCTAGATCTAACTTTCACAAAAGAATCCTTATGATAGTGACTCATATGTACCCTAACAGCTCATAAAAGAGAAGGAAATAAAAAAGCTTTTTATTATTTATGGTTTTTCCTTAAAAAGTTCTGGCTTCTAACCCAGTATCACTTATGGGAGTGTGATTTGTGAATTTTGAACATTTGGGGTTGGCTGTATTAAAACACATATGGATCAAGAGTAATGGAGGATGATCAGAACAGGATAATGTGTCTTCAGGTTTTACATCTGATGAATTTCCCTCAAAGAGAAAAACGTTAGAGGGAACATCACTCGTAGTAAAAAGCTGAGCACTTGGATGCCTGCCATGCCCAATTCCCCATTGACACTGAAGTGCCTGAGATAATGCAGAACAGTACCTTGCAAGACTTGCTTTAGTTCTCCTTCACTGCCTGTAAATGTTTCTCTTTCCTCCTATGGCAACCACTTAAAAAGCTGAGTGGTTATGTTACCCAAGTGTTTCAAATATAAAAACTTACTGTAAGGTTGGGAACTTACTATAAATATCTCCTGACTGTTTGCCCTGTCTAACGCTGAAAATGCATGTATAATTTCAATCTATTAATATGCAAAGTGCCACCTTCCTCTCTTAAAGACAAATAAATGGCAATATAATCTGAACTAATGCCTCCCTTGTGACCAAAGGGGTAGGGAGGTGGAGGGAGATTTTCCAGTCGCTGGGTGCAGAACATCAGAAGGGGACTCTGCCACCCTGGACAACATTAATGTTCCTCCAAGGGCTTGACACAGAGTCCCTGTGACTATATGAGCGTTTGGATGGGCAGAGATAGCAGAGAGTAAGAAAGGGATTAGCAGCTGGGCAGGAGTCTCCAAGCTGTAATGTCAGAGGTCTGTAGAATGAGAAGCTGTCACGCTCATCCATTTCATCCCTCCTTAGAATAGAATTGCCAGGCAGGACCAGACCGATTGTCCATGAAGTCCAAGTGATGCTGTTTCCAACAAGATCATTCCAGAGTCTCAGGCTCATCTCCTAGTTGCACCTGGCAATGCTGTGCTTTCATAGAGGTGGGAGAAGTGCATGCCTTGACACTGCCAGTCAGGCACGACAGACTGTTCCTGCAACCATGGGTCTCTCCTAGGGTGTATATAGATCAAAAGCTGATTCCCTCACAAAACAAGCAATTCTGAACTGATATATTACCTGTCTTCCCGCTCTGGAGGACTGATCATCTGCTTCTGAAGTTATGATCCCTTCTTGGATGAGTAACTTGTTCAGGTAATTGAATAGTCCATGTCATCAAATTTTAAGCACCATTGCTTAAAGGCATTCCACATTTGGAAATGACTTTACAACGATTGCTCAAAAAAGACATCTACACATTTGACAGTAAATAGCTGCTGTTTAGAGCAGAGTTTTTCTGCTAGAAAACAATAAATGCTTGTTTCCAGGGGATGCAGTATTATACAAGCCAATCACCAGTACAAGATGACCTAAACATTAACTGTTGCCTAGGTAGCAATGATCATGATCTGATTACATTTGTGTTGTACAAACAGACATGGCACCAATAGATGATGTATAAACTTATGCCTTTTAAAACACCAGTTTTCTAAAAATTAAAGCAACTGTTGGCATAGCTGACTAGTATTAAATGTGGTTCAAGAATGCTCTAAAATCAAAGTTTGCATAAATGCTATGGGCAAAAAGCCCATTGCTTAAAAAAAAAAAAGATTAAGCAGTACTGTTTAATAAAAATTTGAAACAAATCAATGCATAAAGATTGGATGCATAAAGTGGATGAAAGGGAATGCTGAAAAATATGGGTAAGGAAACCAAACAATCAATACTGATAAAGACACTAAAAGCCACTTAAAACATACTTGGAAGAAAACAAGCCTTCCTTCAAATAAAGGAGATGCAGATGGCAAAATGGAAAGTAATGGTATAAAAATATTCAGTATATATATCTATTCTATATTTTAAATCAAACAAGAAGATGTATCCACCCTATTTGATGCTGATGGAGAATGTTACTATTGACATAAAAAGGGTGGTAGGCTGGCATGTGATAAAGTTCACATTTTCTGTTGCACACACACAGATAATCTATATCTGAAAAGGAAGTAGGTGTGGAGCTTTCTGAAACCATCTGTTTAATTTTGAACAGATACTGGAAAATAGTGACATCTTCCAGTGGCAGTGCAGAATATCAAAGTGCAAGTCAAAAAGGTATACTGCTATCCCAAACAATATCGACAGTACTTCAAGGATCTGGTACAAACTAGTGAAACTCCTAAACACAACCAGTGCAATTCCAAGCATTAAATGAGCACAAAGGGTTTACAAGCCAGTTTGGCTGATATGAATAACAAAGAAAATAAACTAAAGCCCTAAGCTCAACTATGGCTAACCGTAGACTCTGCCAATGACAAATTAAAGATTGAGGGTGAGATACAAAAAGTATCCAAGACATGAAGAAAAATTGAGAAAAACTGTAGGTACCTACCTATCACACATATCTAAGGCATGAGGTTTTTTGCTTCACCAGTGCTTTCCAAGTTTCCCAGATGTGCTGCAGTTTTAGTTAAACTAATCTTTAGTTTAGAATAAACCTGTGGTTTAATAACCTATAAAAACTGCTCCATCCATGGAGACAGAGAGACTAGGGATAAAGATTAGAGACATAGAAAATTATGATATCAAGACCAGGCATCCTCACACCTAAGTCAGAAAGAAGAGGCCCTTGCCAGGTATTCTAGGAGCTGTCTTTACGTACTCAAGCAGTGGAGATCTCAGCTCAAACCGTACAGAGGCAGTTGTCCTTGCCTCTTGCATGATTGCCAAGTGGTTAGGGCACTTCTGCAGAGATCAGGACACAGGAGATCTGGTTCCTCCTGAGTTTGCAGGATGGTTCATCCAGCCTGCATCCTCCCCCCGGCTTCCAAGCTATAAGGAACAGCAGGTCCTGAGAGGCTGAGCTGCTTGTGCATTTAGCATATGACAAAAACTGAATGAAAACCAGCTTCCAAGTGGAAGTATGTATGGTTGGGTGAAGCATCTGTGTGAGGTGGCTCTGCCAATTCTACATCAAACCTGGCTGGTGCCCGTCTCACCAGTTTTTCTTAAAAACTTCACACCCCTCTTTATTGAGCCAGGTCAAGAAGGATAACAAGATGCAAGACAGGAGTTTGTAAGATATTGAATGATTCAAGGGTCTGAAAGCCAACACACAGACCTTTGGTGAGAAAATGCTGAAGTGGGGCCCTAATTTTTGTCTTTGAGGTCCTGGGTTAAATTACACCTTAATGGGCCTTGACTCTAATGCACCACTTCTGACTGACTTCTCTCTCAAGTTATCCAAGGCGGGTGGTTTGCCTCAACTCAGCTCTCAACGAGAGTGCAATCGCTCTCCGAACCCCTACCTGCTCCTACCACCACAAATTGCAGACTCCATCAGGAGATCAACAATTTATCTGTCACAGAAAACTGGCATCTTACTGCTAAAGGCAGGCTTGTCAGATCAGTGCTGAAAAACCTGTCCTGCTGCCTCCCGTGCTGCACCTGTTCTGTGGATAATGAGAGGACTTCAGGCTCCAGGACTGTCAGACTGACACCTGTGACAAGCTCTAAATCTTAGGGCAGGGAGGGAATTGTCTTTTTTTTTTTCTTTTTTTTTTTTTTTAAGCAAACACTTANCTTATGGCTACAGTTGACTGCCTAGCCCCAGTGACAGTACACTGTCGTTATTTATAATCTGGCTTTCTGCACCTCAGAGTTGACACAGACTGCCTGGGGTGCACCTGTACATGTCCTGGCTGTTTTGCCGACTTGCTCCCAGCGTTACAATCCCATGTCTCAGCCGGCACAACAGTTTTTGCTCCAGCAATGATTAATGTCACCTTGTGCTGTTGACGTGCAGCCAGAACATCACCCCAAGGATTTTCTCCCTAAACCCGTGACTTTGCTGTCTCACCCTGTCTGCACATCTGTCCAGTGGCTCTGCTGTGTCAGGCAAAGGCCGTGCTTGCCTTCCTCCTCTGCAGCCCCCTCTTCCTCCTCCATCCCTCAGCACGGGCAGGTCCTGGGGAGATGCTTGGCCTGCTACCTCTCACACATCTCAACATTTTTGTTGTTTCTTTAAGGTCTCTTGTCTGTGGATATTAAGATTGCAAGCTGAGAGGAGAGGGGCCGTCTTTTTGTTCTGTGTTTGTGTAACACACAGTGACACAGAAGCGCCCCTTGTTTCTAGCTGCTTCGGTAATACAAATTAAACAAGAGTAGTGACATGGCTGCCTAATTACCCTGTTTTCTTCCCTGTGTCAGCAGCAATTTCAATCAGTTGAATTTTGTAATGACAGTTAAGAGTGGGCATCATACCAAGACTCTTCTTTTGCCCTCTGACGGCTGAGAGTTTCTGGACACAGGTCCTTAGAGAGCTAATGACACTGTGAAAAGTCACAAGCCAGAGTTGTGTGCTCCTTCTCCAGATCCTTAGAGTGACCTGAGGATGTTTCTCTCCCCTTTCTTTGACTTATTTTCCCCTGCTCAGTGCCAGTCTCATTTTCCTGCTCCAGCCTTCTGAAAGAAGGCTCTGGGGCTCTCCCCCTTCGCTCTCCCACTGGGGGAGGCAGCTCCTGCTGGTGCCACCAGCCATGTCTCAGGCAAAGTCCACTCATGTGTTGCACTCCTAACACTGGCTGCGCTGCCATGCTACAGCTATTAGATGTTCTGCCACATTACGCTTTTAAAAATGTGCAACTTCTGCTTCGATCTTGGCTGACTGAGACAGTGATTTAAATGCCTCCTACCTCCTTTCCTGAGTGAACACTTCAGCATCACTGCTAAGAAGCATGGCTGGCTGACAGCTCTTTGAGAATCAGCCTCCTGAAACAAGTCCCAGGAAGAGGGAAATATGGCATGGTGCCCTGCTTGCTTTGCAGATCTGAAACACACAGGGGCTCAAATTACTAATTTTTCAAAGTTTTTCTTTTTTAAATGAGCAGCTTTCCAAGTAGGGTAGGAGCCCTTAGTGCTGGTTCTTACCCAAACATCTTTTAGGTACCTTCCACCCAGGACCAGCTCTCCTTTGCCATTTTTTTTTTTGTGGTAGATGTTTGGGTTCAGGCAAAGCCTGATCATACTCCCTGCATAATGCTGCAGCTGCAGGGTGCCTGCGGGGCTCCCTGGGGCAGCCCTCCTTAATGGGCTTCGAGAACTCTCTGGAGAGAAAATTAGACTTACTTTTGTTATGATGTTGAATTAAATTGACTGACAAAAATATGAAAGCTTTGAAACGAAGACTGTAGGGAGATATTAACCTAATGTGAATAAATCTTATTGTAAATCTTCATTGCATTAGACTATTTTTTGAAGATCAGAAAAATAAGTGATCCGTGGCCCATTACATACCAAATTGATTTTGTCTAATTCTTTGTCAAAGAGCTGTATTATAGACAGATCGAGACAGTGCTGTCTGTGCCATAGCCTTCTAGACCTTATCTAGGCCATAATTAAGTATGGTGGCTAGTCATTACGTTTAAAGCAGAACAGTAAGTCAGGGAGTGCAGCCTTCCTTTGAGTAAAACTTCCAGTCACTTCAACCTGAGATTTCTTGCTACATTGAGCAAATCAATCTACCAACTATAGGAAAGTTAGAGAACACATGAAAAGTAAGTATGAGTCATATAGCATAAGAACTACTATTCTTAACTGCTTAATAGCTTTTACCACCAAGCAGATATTTTGCTATACAGCCAGGCAGGGAGGAACACTGATCATGCTGACTAGAATGCAAAATACTTGTATTAAGGCTGATTTCTGCTGAAAAGTATTTCTCTATAATGGAAACAAATTAAGGCTTACAGCTATCTGTATGGCGCCTTGTTAGACAGTTTAACAGCCATTCCAGGAACTGAATAAGACTGGGGTTAGAGTTTCTCTTCGTTACTGGACACAGGCCTTTTGGGTTATGATTAAGATTTATCAGCAAAACAAGGAAGGATTCATGTCCTGCTTCAGGTTCCTGTGACTGTGGACCCAGTTACCTAATGTACTTGTTAACAAAAACAGTTTAAAATTTCACTTTTGATTTAAATCTGAATTGAGATGCAATTTAATATTCCCAGTTTGGCTGGGAGCTGAACAATGGCAGGCAGTGAAGGAGGTTATGAGGTGTATAGGCTTTTCTAATGATCATTGACAAAGTTTGCTTTTAAAATGCTGTTAAAAGAAGGCAGGAAACATAAATTTTCTACATTATAAACAAAGATAGATGAACTGATAAGTTCTCTCTTTCTCCTGAAGGTCTCTATCATTTCTGGAAGTTTGTGTAGCACAGTGCCACAGATGGAAGATAAAACTCAAAGCGCACCTCCTCCAAAAGGAGAGGATTCTGGTTAAGCCAAGTCTTGTAGCCATGAAGCCTCTGAGCCATCATGGTTCGTAATGGCTAAGGATCTGAACCATTGTCTCTATCTTTCTTGCTGCATAATTCAAATGAATTTAACTTGGGTGTCCAGGTACATAGATTGAATAAAAACCTCTTTGCCTTAAAATACTGAGCATTGTAATGCTCAGTAATTCACCCTAGGAAAAAAAAGCAGGACACCACTGTCCTAGAGAAAGAAATGGTTCTTCCCCTTACGCAAGCCTTTTCTAATCAAACACCTCATCTAGAAGAAATATGTGCTGACATTTTGTTCATAGCGGAAGCTGCCTGAAAAGCTATCTCAAGAATGGAAAAGATAGGGACCAGCCAACCATAGATAAAGCAAATGCCTATGTGCAGGAAAGGCATTGCACGTGTCCTGCTTTCCAGCCTCAGTTCAAAGGATTGTTCCACCCACTGCAACATCCTTGCTAAGAATGAAGCTGGATGAAATACAAGCAGAAGTTTGCTACTACTGAAGTTGCTTTGAAGATAGTGAGGAATCTTGAAGCTGAAAATTAGTCAGCGGGAGGTACAAAGTGTGTTCTTTATAGCAGACTTTATGGTCAAGTACAGCTGTCTAGTCAGAGAATGAAACCAGTGGGGACCTTCAATCATAGAAGATGGATGTGCATTGAGAAAAGCCTTGCAATCAAATGTCAGCAAGTTGTATATGACCCTCACCGCTGTGTTGCATATCCAGCAGCACGAATGAAACTAACTGTTCCCCAAAGACCACACGATTTTGTTCTTTTTTTATTAACTAATAAAAGTACCTCATCTCTATTGGGTTGCTAATTCTAGCAAATTCTCTGCAAGGAGCTGTCAAAAGATCATCTGAATCTCAGCATCAAATAGGAAGATACAGAGGCATTGAAGAGATGTAACTCACAACATCTTCCACATCTATCACGAGTAAATGGGAAAAATGATAGCTTTTTATGCTGGGAAAAATCATTGATGCTCTCTTCAAAAACAGAATGAATGAAAGCCAGGGCTGGCCTAGCTAATAAAAAGCAAAAGTATATCAAGCTTCTATGGGTCTGCCTTTTATCTTGTTTTTAATTTCATTGAACATATGTGATCTTTAATTGCCTGGTGTTGATCCAAATATACACATTCCTTATTTGACTATAAATGTAGAATTAGTGAAGGTTAAAAAAACCCCACATTTTTGAAAAATTGTCAGAATCTGGATCACTTTCTTGATCCAGTTTAGAGCATAAACATACATATATATGAGCTATCTGAGCAAGATTCAGAAGGGGAAACTGGCTTGCCTCCAGAGGCATGTGTAGCTGGGTTTGAGAGGAGGTAGGAACTTCTTTAGTCAGCTTTATCACCAGAAAAATCATAGCATCCAACCACTCCTTAGTGTTAAAGCTTATAGTTAATGCGATTAGACTGCCTTAACCTCCAAGTGAACTTGTCACAAAAACAGAATAAAGACAAAGCAAAGCAATGCAGAAATATAATGGAGCTACTTTTGTTTAAACTGCTGTTCTATTCCCAGGAAGGAATTGATAAATGGATGTGCATTAATAACTATGCTGGAAGAACTGAACAAAAGAGAACCTGCCTTTTTAATTATGAAGTGTTTTTACCGACCATAGCTTTTTGTTAGTCATGGGTAAATTTGGTCGTGCCTTGTCAGGAGCATGACAAATGCAGCCTGTTCTGTTTCTGTTCGAAGAGGTGACTTGACATTCTTGATCATTTGGCATCACTCAGATTGGTGAAATGGGAGCTAAGTTTATTTTAGATACTATGTTTGCTGAGCTGTGAAAAAGTGTCACAAAAGTATTTTAACCTCCGCTTCAATGTGATTTTGGAGAAACTGAATAGTCTGTTTTGGACACAAGTATGTACTGTAAATGTACTGCTAATGCATCTCTTACAACTAGGATAAAGCTGCAAGTAATTAAGTCAAAGAGTCACTTATTGTACATGCTAATTGATAACATCCTCTTCCTATTGACTTAATCCTGTGATGCTGAAGTTAAGAGGAAAGCCCAGTTGCAATGTTATGGCTTCAATTCACCCTGCATCCTTGGTACCCCTCACTGAAGTCTAACTGAAATTTTCTAATGTGTATTCCCCTCACACAGTAAACGCACTTTGTGTTGCTGTAGAGTTAACTCCAACATTGTTTTCAAATGTTCATTTACACTAATGTAGGGAGAAGAAATTAAATTCCTGACCCATTACAGCCTGCTTTTCTATGGAAGTAGTCTTGCATAGAATCATAGAATGCTTTGGGTTGGAAGGGACCTTTAGAGGCCATCTAGTCCAACCCCCCTGCAGTGAGAAGGGACATCTTCAACTAGATCAGGCTGCTCAGAGCCCCATCCAACCTGACCTTGAATGTTTCTAGGGATGGGGCCTCCACTACCTCTCTGGGCAACCCGTTCCACAGTTTCACCACCCATATTGAAAAATTTCTTCCTTATATGCAGTCTAAATCTACCCTCCTTTAGTTTAAAACCATTGCCCCTTGTCCTGTCACAATAGGCCTTGCTAAAAAGTCTGTCCCAACTTTCCTATCGGCCCCCTTTAAGTACTGAAAGGCCGCAATAAGGTCTCCCCGCAGCCTTCTCTTCTCCAGGCTGAACAACCCCAACTCTCTCAGCCTGTCCCCATAGGAAAGGTGCTCCAGCCCTCGGATCATTTTTGTGGCCCTCTTCTGGACCCGCTCCAAGAGTTCCATGTCCTTCTTGTGCTGAGGGCTCCAGAGCTGGACGCAGTACTCCAGGTGGGGTCTCACCAGAGCCGAGTAGAGGGGCAGAATCACCTCCCTCGACCTGCTGGCCACGCTTCTTTTGATGCAGCCCAGGATACGGTTGGCCTTCTGGGCTGCAAGCGCACACTGTTGGCTCATGTCCAGCTTTTCATCCATCAGTACCCCCAAGTCCTTCTCCGCAGGGTTGCTCTCAATCCCTTCACCCCCCAGCCTGTATTGACATCGGGGGTTGCCTGACCCAGGTGCAGGACCTTGTACTTGGCCTTGTTGAACCTCATGATGTTCACACAGGCCCACCTCTCCAGCTTGTCCAGGTCTCTTTGGATGACAGTCCGTCTTTCTGGTGTGTCAACTGCACCACTCAGCTTGGTGTCACCCACAAACTTGCTGAGGGTGCCCTCGATCTCACTATGTCGCTGATGAAAATATTAAACAGCAATGGTCCCAGTACAGACCCCTGAGGGACACCACTTGTCACCAGTCTCCATTTGGACATCAAGCTGTTGACCACTACCCTATGGATGCCACCATCCAACCAATTCCTTATCCACCAAACAGTCTGGATGGGATTCAACCCACCTACTTCAGATATCTACAATGCAGATGTTTATGTCTCAGTATCCTTAGATACAGATCAGTCTTATAATTGGTTATAATTTCTGTGAAATAAGGCAGATTAGCAAAGAAGGCAGATCCTGTAACTATACAAACCAAGGGAAAGGCTACAGCTGAAGTTCCTCCATTTGCAGACCTCAGAGAAGCCACATAGATGTGATCTGGCAAAAGTCTCAGGGGGGCAGGGGCAACTTGTCCCCTAAACTGGGCATCTGTCATGGGTATAAATCTTCATTAACTAAGATGAGAGTAAGCTTAGCCTTGGAAGCTATAGCTTTACAACATGGATATCTGCCCCTGAACTAATCACCTGAGACTCCCTTTTCGATGGAGAAAAATAAAGACATTCAGGGTGCTGCTCACCTGACCCATTTTAGATGTCTAAATGAAGCTGAGAAATGCACCCTCAATGTATCCTTGTCCATGGACAATAAAGGATTTTAGGATGACTAGCTTAGATATTCATTTGGTATGATGAATTCCTTCCTAGTCTCTTAAAACTAATGCCTACCTCCCCTGTATAAGTAGTGGAGAGTGGAAGATGCCTTCAAATGATTAGAGAGGAGAATACCATCCACCTAAATAAGTTATCATTGATTATGTGGCAAACTGAGGCATTTACCTCAGATGCACTGTCCCTCTACTTGCCTAAATTTTAAGAACCATCTTGATCTCTGTTAGGCAGGCTAGATCTCACCACTAGCTTTGTCAATTCTCCTTAGAAAATAAGTTTTTAGTTTTTCTCTCCCTCAGGAAAAGTATAAGTAAAGGACAGTTCAGCTGCTGGGCTCTCAGGTTACCTAGATACTTCTACCTGAAGACAACACTGTTATTCAAAATCTTGCAAAGTATTTGCTAGAGATTACGAAAGTAAAGAACGAGAAGTGAATGAAACAATGAAGACTAGAAGAGAGAGACAAAGCTAATCTAAAAGAATATTTATTTTACTTCCAGAAAAGCCTATTTATGTTTGGAAACAAATATTGGATAAATTCCCAGAAAATGCATAGCAGCTAGTCATAGCTTCCCAAAAAACCCTCTATCACTATTAACTATTTCTGGCAGAAATATGACTGTAGTTTGGGTGCTTTTCTGTATAAAAATTAAGCCACGTATTGCAGTACTTCCATAGCAAGTTATTCTTACTTTCCCAGTCAAAGGGGTAGATTCATCTCACTCAGCTTCAACCGTCTAAGCATTAGCTATCTACGTTTCCTGTAATTGCAGGAAAGAAATAGGAAAATCCAAACTGGTATTCATCCTGCCTATGGGAGGTTGAACTTTCACAATTGCCTTTTACCAGTCCACAGCTCTTGTGCTGTTGTAACCCTGCCTAACCCACACTTACCCACAGCCAAATCTCTAGTACTGGTAATGCTGATCATGAATTGAGTCAAATCAGCCTGGTGAACACTAGATGTTTTTCTTTTGTAGGAGCAAAAGAAAAGAACAGAGATCCACCTTAATGAACTGTTGTCGGATTGCTAGAACCGTCACAGGGAAGGCAGCACCGATGCTCAGCTGGGGACAGGAGGGAGCTTGGGGCCAGTCATTTCAACAGCATCACATCTCATACAGACTTGGGCTGATCGTGACACTGCACTCTCAAACCACTGTCCAAAAAGGGGATGAACTGCCTTCTTCAGAGACTCTTTCCCTCTACTGACTGCAAAGGGAGTTTAGATTTGTGCATTTAACCCATAGATGGCTAAGATTATTTGAAGAAATTACATCCAGACTTAATCAGAATTAAGATACCATGAGAGGGACAAACGGTGTTCTCAGCATGTTTCACCAGGGCAGTTCTCCTTTCCACAAGGACAAACCAAACAAATGTTCCAGTCAACTGTCTATCTTTTACTCATGGATTGCACACACACTAAAACCTTGCCAGTAAAATCTGCCCATTCACTACATAATTTCTTTTTTTCCTGATTATACTCTGATTATATCCAAAATTTCCTTCAGCCATTACTAGTTACAACTACAGAAAGCATTTTGTAGCATTAGACTTGCGCATGCAGACTGCAGAAATAACGTATTGCATTTCCATAAGCTTTAGCTAGTCTTCTGTCATGGAAGAAAATCAGATCTGTACTTAGGTCCTTCATAAGAAATCTGACAACAATGACATAATAATATATGCATATAAAAATTTCTGAAGCACCTTGCTCAAGCCTTTCAGATGGATTCTCACCTCACTTATGCCCCTTTCTCAACTCCACCAACTTGAATTTTTTATTTCTTGTTCACACTAGGGTAAGTGAAATCTAAAGGAAAAACATGAAACATTAGTTCATTTGTGGGGGAAAAAAACATTCTTGTGAGGATCCTGCTCATCTACAGTGTTCTACCATTCATAGACTAAATTACAATATCACAAACAACATACTGATTGATTGATAAATATGATCATCTTATACTGAGAAAAAGGAAACCAAGAAAATGAACAAACAAAATTAGAAGACAAAGCAGTTTGGTTAGATTAGAGGCACAAATGCTGAGAGGAGTATATGAGCCTTAGCTAAAACATCTACATCTCTTAACTAGACTCTGTCCCACATGATCTTACATGGTGCTCATGTGGATCAAGCCTCGTGTGTGTGCACACAAAGCTGATGAAATTTTGCCCAATCAGAATTTTGCAGTATCTGCTGCCAGTTGCACCCAGAACCTGGGTGGGAGAGAAGGGAAAATAAGTGAGAAAAACTCCATTCATGTTTGGTTTGAGTTTTCCGCAAAAGATGTTTATCTTTATAGACAAATTTGACTAGTAGTTGCATAGATGCTGGCACTAGATCAAGTAGTAAAGCCCTGGAAAAATAGAGAATAAAATAAAGAAACTGCTTTCAATTTTCTCCTTGAAGATAAAAGAAAGGCAGACACAGATCTAATGCAGAAAAGAAAAGAGTAAACACTTTCCTGTAAGGTTGCATATATAGCCCTGTGAAATGCCTTTTATAACTTTAATGATTACTGGCTGTCTCCCACCATTTCTGGAGGTTGAGACATTAGGCATCAAATGAACAATTGCCACTAATAATTCATTTGGCTGCATTCCAAATAATAGTGAGTCATGGGACAGTTATGGTGTTTTATATATGAGAAGACACAGAAATATTTTCCTAGTTACTGACCAGTTCAGAAAATCCCTAAAGACACATTTAAAAAAAAACAAAACAAAACAAACAAAACAACAAAACCACAGGAGGAATATATGCAATGAAAATTTGCTGAAGAAAGGTCTTTTCCACCCCCAGGTCAATACCACTGTTTGCAATAAAGCATGAACAGGTTTCAAAGAGATATTAAATGAGAAATCTTCCAAAGTACATGGTATCTCAGGCCAATACTTTCCAATTTGACTAACTATGATCAGACTTCTGAAATCAATGCCAGCCACTCGGTTCTGAAACTTGCTCTTTTAGTCTACATATAGATTCAAAGATTAACATTTGGACTGAAATCAATGAGAGAAACAAAAAACAGACTACAAAATGAAATATTTTCATTTATGACATACTAGGATGCAACATAAACCATTTCATATGAAGATTCAAGTAAAATATGATCTGGGTCTACGCTGTTTTTACAGTCAGGCCCTTCCTAACATAGAAAACACAGTCCAGAAATGTATTGAAAAAATGGTGAAAGTCCCTAAGAACTCAAATATTATTTACATAAGGTCTAATCCTAAGCATTCTTATGACAATGGGAGACCTGCTTCCCTAAACAGAAGTTGTTATATTGTCTCGGTTAAGCTATTTCTAACTCTTGTGAGATGTATGTAACTCTATGGAGTTTTTTCATAGAATCATAGAATGCTTTGGGTTGGAAGGGACCTTTAGAGGTCATCTAGTCCAACCCCCTGCAGTGAGCAGGGACATCTTCAACTAGATCAGGTTGCTCAGAGACTCGTCCAACCTGACCTTAAATGTTTCTAGGGAAGGGGCCTCCACTACCTCTCTGGGCAACCTGTTCCAGTGCTTAACCACCCTCATTGTAAAAAATTTCTTCCTTATATCTAGCCTAAATCTACCCTCCTTTAGTTTAAAACCATTACCCCTTGTCCTGTCATAACAGGCCTTTCACTAGTTGCCTAGGCTTAGGCAGCTAAGTACCTAAACTTTAAAAAATGTAAGTGGGTAAAATGAACTTGAATCAAGACAAGTAATGGTCTTACAAACAGTTCAAGTAGCAAACCCAATGTGTTTGATAAATTGATATATAAAGCTTATATGCTACCTTTGGCTGAAGCAATAAGCCACTGAACTCACACAAGTTTGGGGGATTTTGACAGTTAATTTATAAGTGACAGCTCAGAACAAGCAACTAAGACTTCAGGTCTCTCTGTGCCAAAAAGTAATTAGCTTGAACCTACATGAGTTCGCTAGCAGTTAAAGACAAGCTGAGCTGTTTTATATACCCTGTAGAACATTGTCCTTTCAACATTGCGCAAATGAGCTTTCTTTGCAGCTTTGCACAAGTCTATTGTAAAATAAGGCCGGATTCTGCCTCAGAGGAATTCTGTGAAATCTAGGGACAGAATTTGGCCTATACTTTTTAATCACCTGCAAAATTAAAAAATGCCATCCCTTCCAGGCACAAATTTGTCATCTCCTTTCAAATTGAGCATCTACAATAAGCCATAATGACAGAGTAAATTATAATGAATATCACTAAAACCTAGCATTAATTAAACACATATGTGAATTCTCTTACGGCAGAAGTACAGAGGGGTTCTGATCTATGTAGCCAATGAACATAGAAATTAATGCAAGCTCTAGCATCCCCAGCAGTCTTTTAACAATGCGTGGGTAGTTTGATAAAATGACAGGTCAATAAACTATTACATTTTACTTCACAGCTGAATCGGTGCTTTAGGAAGTCTCATAGCCTGTAATGTTCCTAGCACATAATAAAAAAAGTAAGTAAGTGAGAGGATGATACAAGTTTTACTTCAGCCTTTGACCTTTAAGGACAAACACTTTTGTTGCTCATATTCACCATCACTGAATCTCTGGACTGCATCTAGGTCATTCTTGCCAATTAAAACATTGTGAACCCTAAGGGGCTTCACTGAGAAATGAAGGGAGTTATTTCCTTTTGAAGATGCATAAAGATCACAAGTGACTTGAACAAGGTCTTCCAGTGTTTGAGTGGCAGAGATAGGAGTAGAAAGTAGTTTTCTTCTAAATCTTCATTCTTTCTTTTTTTCCCTGGATCTCGCTGCTTTAGTATAATAGAAAACCTGTGGGACAAACTTCTGAGCTGCAACTCTTAGCACAGAGTGACTATTTTCGTCGAATGGAACACTTTCAAACTGAAGTGAAAGAGTGTGTGCAATTTCTACAGCAACATAGTTAGCAACTATAATCTTCAATCAGTATGAAATGGCAGTCACTTGAAGCCATGCCAGTACAATAAAGAAATAATTAGGTCATTGCCCTTTCCAATTTCTGCCACAAAAACATTGAATAAAGGAAGAAAATTCATTTCCATCATATGCACTGCTGCTAATTTCACTCTGAAGACATTCTCCAGTGTTTCAGCCTCAGCGTCATTCCCTTTGCTCTCCTAGTCCCACAGCAGTGACAAATGGCCAGCCCTGCTTAACTGCAGCCCCATTTCAGTTTCTCATTTTCTCTAATCTCTCTCAGTGGAATAAAACCCACATAAAGAGTTGCCCAGCAAGATTTCCTGAGAAATTTCATTCATAGATTATAGATGTGAAAAGAGAGGTTGTGGTCAATTTTTAAAAATCCCTCTTTCTGTAACTGTCTCCAACTTCATAAGAGAAGAAGGTATATTTGCTTAAAAGCCACAGACTTCAAACCTGTGTATATAGAACTTGCCTTTGAAAAGCAGATCCATTTGGTTACACGCCGAACTTCAGGCTGGCTGGCAAGTTTCAAAACCTTGGTGGAAACGCACAGAGATAAAATATATTTTTCTTTTTTCAACAGAGATTTCTTCTCTTCATAGTTTTGTAAGTTCTTACAGTTTGCGGCATAAAGCACTTTTAAGCACACCCATGTAAAGTGGGATCTAGGTCATTTCCCATCAAATCTTGCATCTATCAAGGAGAGAAAATATCCTTTCTGTCATAATCACATATTTTTCTTCTCTTTATCTCATATGTAATAAATGTTTTTGGGGTTACAGGGAGACATTTGGTAATCTATGACTTACCGATATTCCACAATTGGCAAACAGAGAAAATTATCATAAAAATATTTCTGAGAGAAAAGGCACTTGTTAGTTACCAGTTTATACAGAATTTACAGAAAGAGGCCAGGATGAAATTTCTGTACTCCTAGACGAACACAGTGCAATTCTTCAGCAGCGATGAGAGATGAATGCCTTAGGATATAGCCTCTCTTGCTGCACATTCCAATCTCTCTTACTGTTAATGGAATTACATACACTTACTGAAATGCAACAACACATCTCTCTGCTGATGTCTAAACAAGAAAATAAAAAGTGTGTTTATTACAGCAAGAGAACTTGTGCAGACAAAGTATCGGACTGACATTCCTAAGGTTGTTCTTACAACAGCTGTCTTGTATTACCTTGATGGACAATCAGGGTGGTCAGGACCTTGAAGGAGGGACTGCACAGCATTATTTATGGAAGCATTCCTTATTTGCATTAAGGGTCTAAAGGATGCCTACACTGCAATTGACAATGGGATTAGGACTTTATTTAACAAACAGCGGGGGACATTTGTACATAGCTATGGTGTTAGCTCCCACAAAGTCATTAAAAATTTTAATATATTTGGTATTTTTCTGAAGCATCCAGCCTCATGTATGTATAAAGGAATCAGAATTCTATGAGAATATCACCTTTCATTTAAAAAACATAAGATATTTTAACTTCTTGCAGTGGAAGGTTTGCTGATTTAAGGTGTTGTGGACTGAATAGTAGTTTGCTCTTTTTTAAATTTCCAACTAGGCTGAAGATTTATAAATAGTCTGGCACTATTATACTACTGAAGAGATCAAGAGCGGGATTCAACTCACAGATTAAATGTAGTTGTCTCCATATAGGAATCCAAATGGATGTATCTGAACTCCTGTCCCAGTCAATGGAGATCTTGTTAATACTGTCAAAGGAGCCAAGAGATATATTCAGCTGATGAAAAGCAAACCAAATCACTCTTTAGAACCCAGTGGCAGTGCTGATTAGGGAGTAAATATTGCCTAAGAAAAGGAACTCAGTGTATTTGATATGCCATATGGCATCCTGCCTGGCCTTCCAGCATGTGGGTCAACTCCAAAGTCTTGCATTGTGTCTGTTAACCCCATGGAATCACAGAATCATAGAATGGTTTGGTTGGAAGGGACCTTTAAATATCATCTAGTCCAATGCCCCTACCATGGGCAGGGACATCTTTCACTAGGTCAGGTTGCTCAAAGCCCTGTCCAACCTGACCTTGAACACTTCCAACGGTGGGGCATCCACAACTTCTCTGGGCAACCTGTTCCAGTGTCTCACCACCCTCATCATAAAGAATGTATTCCTTATGTCCAATCTGAATCTACCCTCTTTCAGTTTAAAACCATTAACCCTTGTCCTGTCACTAAGGGCCTTCTTAGTGACAGTCTGTCTTCATGTTTCTTATAAGCCCCTGTGGTGGGTTGATCCTGGTTAGACACCAGGTGCCCACCAAAGTCACTCTATCACTCCCCTTCTCAACTGGACAGGGGAGAGAAAATATAACAAAAAGCTCATGGGTTGGGATAAGGACAGGGAGAGATCACTCACCAATTACCATCATGGGCAAAACAGACTTGGCTTGGGGAAATCAATTTCATTTACTACCAGCCAAATCAGAGTAGGGTAATGAGAAATAAAACCAAATCTTAAAACACCTTCCCCCCACCCCTCCCTTCTTCCCGGGCTCAACTTTACTCCCAATTTTCTCTACCTCCTCCCCGTGAGCAGCACAGGGGTACAGGGAATGAGTGTTGCGGTCAGTTCATCACACGTCGTCTCTGCTGCTCCTTCCTCTCAAGGGTAGGACTCCTCACACTCTTCCCCTGCTCCAGCATGGGGTCCCTCCCATGGGAGACAGTCCTCCATAAACTTCTCCAATGTGGGTCCTTCCCATGGACTACAGTTCTTCACGAACTGCTCCAGCGTGGGTCCTTTCCATAGGGTGCAGTCCTTCAGGAGCAGACTGCTCCAGTGTGCATCCCCCACAGGGTCACAAGTCCTGCTAGCAAACCTGCTCCAGCATGGGCTCCTCTCTCCATGGGTCCACGGGTCCACGGGTCCACAGGTCCTGCCAGGAGCCTGCTCCAGCGTGGGCTTCCCACGGGGTCACAGCCTCCTTCAGGCATCCACCTGCTCCAGCATTGTGTCCTGCATGGGCTGCAGGTGGATACCTGCTCCACTGTTAATCTCCATGGGCTGCAGGGGGACAGCCTGCCTCACCATGGTCTTCACCATGGGCTGCAGGGGAATCTCTGCTCTGGCGCCTGGAGGTCCTCCTCCCCCTCCTTCTTCACTGACCTTGGTGTCTGCAGAGGTGTTCCTCTCACATATTCTCACTCCTCACTCCAGCTGCAGTTTGTGCCAGGTTGCTTTTTTTCCCCCCCTTCTTAAATGTGTTATCACAGAGGTGCTAGTAGGTTTCCAAATGTTGGTGACCCAACAGAAGCTGGTGTTTCAGTGCCCCTTTTGGTCACTGGAGAGAAATATTGAACAACATGAGTGTTAGAGGCACAGTTCATGTCTAGATCCTTAAGAGTGAAATCCTAAATTTAGGTGTCTTAAACTACGGGTGAATCTCATCCCCCAAATGCCACTCTTTCCCAAGACAGTCTACTCCACTTCATGCTCAGCAGCTCCCGCAATCTTCCCTAGGAGAGAAGCAGGCACTGAGCCCTCGGGAGCCCTTTCCCCCATCAGAAGAATGCAGCTGTAGGAAGAGGACAGTGCCACGACCAAGAGATGTGAGAAAGGACATCAGAGGCAATGGCTGAAGGAAAGGCCCCTCCGATGTAAAGAGGAAAAAGCATGAGACTCATACCCAGGATGGCAGAGCAGGTGAGATGGCAAGGAGTACTGACAGGCAGCACACATCACACACACCGTTGGTTTGGAAAAAGTCCTTCAGACCTACTAGCTGGTGTTGGCAGATATGGTTATTTTATATAAGAAACATTGTAAATACCAGCTGCTCCCTTGGGGCTGGGGAGCAGAGTGCCATGGGGACCTCAGGGATGAGTGTTGTGGGCAGAGCCAGGGCCAATAACAGGGCCACCAATACCCCCTGACACTTTTGGGGAGCAACAAGCTTGGGCCCAGCCCGGCCAGAGGCAGCACAGAGTCAGGGCTGAACACAGGCACTCCCACAGCATTGCTGGAGCTGGGATGGGGTATGGCTGAGCCAACATGGGGCCCAGGGTCCTGTGTGGGCTGTCCCAGGTGTGGCCCATTGAGGACAATAAAGTCTGGTAGTGCCCTTAGGGCCATGCACCATATCTCAGAGGAAATCTTTAATAATGCTAGAAGTTTCCTTACTGAATCCCTTTAGTGTCCTAGATCTACTGGGGAGCTGAGTACAAACAAGCCAAGACACACGCTAAAAATAACCCCATGAAATCTGTACATAGCCACGTACATTTTCCCACCGGCATGTCTAACATCAGCTTCCCTCTCTTGCTACAGTCAAAGACTCAGCAACAAACGAAGTTCAAATGGTCTACATGGAAGTGACACTACCTCCTAAAGGCTGAATCATACAAGCATTTTTAGGCCACAGAGATGTTTCGCTTTTCCCTGTCCAGCTCTAGAGGTGTTGACTACCCCTTGTCAGAAACCATTGCCCAGCCTGACAGTGGAACAATGCCTTAATTCTTCTCAGGCAAACTCAGACTGATTGTCTTAGACAGTTTAAATCTTTGGTCGAAGATTACCTCACTGATTTTGCCTACAGCAAATTAGGAAGCACATGCATGTGTTACTTCGCAGGTCTATAGGCCCAAACCTTGCTCTTACTAACATAAATGCCTGCCTTAGCTGTTTAATTTCTGAGGTTGAAAAATCCTGTCAAACAGGGTTTTTAATATATTTCTTTTTTTAATATATATAATGGAAGTGTCCGCTTTTGTCTGTTAGAATGAGAAATAAGGCATTGAATAATAAGGGCTTTCCCTGTTATTTCAGTTGCATATTTAGATTACCACTGTTTATGCTAATTTTTAATTAACAGATGGTATTTATTTTATTTCGGTATTCTCAGTTATCTTCTGTACTCTTTGGCAAAGTTATGAAGCAAGTTAAATGGGGATAAGGTTCTTGAGGCTGCGGGGGATGGCAGAGAAGAGGAGCACAGACAGCAGAGAGCTGGGAGCCTGTACTTCCTCCAGAAAGCCTGAGGGTCTTTGGTGAGGTCCAGAAAGCCAGTGGCCAGGCCTGAGAGGGGATGGGAAGAATTTCCCAGTGGGCAGAAGGGACTGGGAAAGCTGTGGCTCATTCAGGTTTCCACACATACATTTAACAGCCTCCAAAATCTGGTGCATGGATCAGCAAGTCCGTAGCTAGAGAGGACTAGTGCATTCATCCAGCTATGCAACAAGGGCTCATAACTGAAGATGTATAAGCTAAAATCTTAGGAGTTGTTCAAACCCAACCAGGAAGATGCCTACAAAAAAAAAAAAAAGGCACCCCAGAATCCCTGATCACCAGAGAAAGGCCAAAGGAGCTGCTTGCAGATAGTAAGGTAATCATTTGGACAATTTTGATATTGATTGCTCAGATCTTATGTACTTCCATTAAATGAATCTCAGCTTTGACAGACATGCAGTTTGCGCTCCACTGAAGCCAAAGTAGTAAATCTGAACTTGTAATTAGGTATAACAGGTCTAGCAAGTCAGTAACCTCCAGCAAGATGGGATAATATGCATCCAGGGGTTGTATCTTCTTCTGTTGGCTGAGCTGTATCTGGAAACTGACATTTATTTATGCACCAGGTTCAGTCAAAAAAAAGCACCTCTACCAAAATAAGAGGGTCCATGGAGTTTTTAAGATGGTATAATTATACTACTTTATATTCACCAGTCTCAGCAGTGTGATTTGTATACGGTGGTAAAGGGGAGGGCTTATGGGGGTCATCTGCAGCCTTCTGCATTCTGCGGAAAAGACAATTGTTACAGTAGACCAAAAACTCTTTACGGCAGGGATCTCGTTATCTCTTCATTTTCTTTCTGTAACCTTTTCAAACTCTACTTTTGATGAATGTGAACCTGTTTGTAGATGTTTGATTTTAGACAAAAAGAAAAGCAAAGTCTGCTCACTGCCAGACACTGCTCTGAGTGCAAGCCAGAACTACAAATGAGTGTTGTTGGCTCTCCTTCAGGTACATTGCTACAGCTAGACTGTACTACATCTGCTTCAATATTTTGCATCAGGAGACACTGCTACTATTCCCTCACTTTTGTGAATTTTCAATCCATCCACAAGGCTAATGAAAAAAGTGTCATGCTTAGTCTTTTTTTTTATTAAAAGGTATTGGCAATGACTCAACTTTTAAAAAAAGTTATGGTTGCATTCATTGCTACCATGCTTCTTTTTCAGCTCTGCAGTTTTCCTCTTGACATGAAGCTGCATAATGGCTTTGTGCCCCTTAAAGTTATCAACCAAAACCTGCTGCAACACTTACCTAATTAAGCTCCAGTACTAAGATGGGTCCTCCGACATCAATCCTTACTATGTAGGTTATATCAGCTGAAATCTTGACCACTGCCAGGTGGTTTCTGTATTTTTGGTCTCCCAGGTAGAATTTTCAAATAATCTCCAAGCTGCACCTAAAGAGACCACAGCTTGCCTGCTGTTAGGTGACTGTGAGCCTGCTTTGATGACTGTTAGAACTAATTGAGGCACATAATTTTCATAGATAATAGGGCCACAGGGACTACTAGATCATGTCCTCTCTAGTTACATATATATCACAGGCTGTTGAGTTTCACAATGTTACCTTTGCATTCAGCCTAGCCAATTTTTTTAAGCTGGTCAAGGCTATATTCCTGGCCCCCTTCAATGAGAGCAATGCCCTCCTTGGCCTGAGAGAAACAGCTTGCCTATTTTGGGGCCCCAAGAGAAAGAGCAATCACCCTTGGATGCTTACCAGGCCACACGTATCAGCACATGTATCACTGTGACATCAGTAAATCCATGGCAGTCTTTGCTGTCATGGAGGCCATCCATCATTTAGGCTACTGGTCACACGTACATCGTTGTGTAATTTAGGAGGAGAGACACTACACTGGCTCATCAACAAAAACAATGTCCTGACCAAGGTTTCTCTAGGACAGTTTTTCGATGATATAATCAAAGTGATATAATTTAAACATCCTCAAGGGACTGGACAGCATTATGAGTGTTTATTGCACACTGGACACAGCAGAGGTGTACATAATCTTCTCACGTTTTGGAATGCCATCCTTAGCCTCCTGGGTCAGGCCGGTTACACAAAATGTTATGAAAGCACATATCTGCTTTGTTAGCAACACTCTTTTTACCCCAGTGTATTGCAGCTATACTAAGCAGCAGAGCACAAGTAAATAGCTCACCTCCATCCTTCCCTCCTGCTGAGTTTTAATGGTTTTCAGCATTGCTGATGGGAATGGAGGCAACTTCATCCAGGGGGATTCGAGGAGAACTGAGTGCTTTTGCATATCATCACCTGTTCTAACACCAACTTTTCACAGTCTTGGTGGCTATGAGCCAGTGGAAGAAATGGTTGTGGGTGACACAAGGCCCACTGGTATTGCCAGATCCACCACTCTCAAGGGACGATCATGACCAATGTATGTGTCTCCACCTGGACTCAAGATTCTGGACTGACCTTCTCATTCCTGGATACCTTTCTTTTTAAGATGCTTTATCCACCATCCATATTCACCCTGGAAGCTCAACCAGGTGGTGGAACAGCTTCCTTTCTTCAGGGTGCTCTCTGTCCTCCTCCCAGTGGGAAAGAAGCTGTATTTCCCAGTACAGCCTGCAAGAGAAGGTCATCAAACCTGATCATTCCTGATGTATGCTTAAGCTCATGAGGGCCAATTTCCTCTTGTATGTTGACTTTCTGGATTATTCTGGATATTCCCACATGACTTTCACTATGTTCCCACCAGAGCTCTTTGCCCCATGGGATAAATATACAGGCCAGGTCCCAAAAAATGTCAGCTTTTAACCTTAATGGTGCTCCCTCAGGCACTGTTGGGGCCTGTTACATATGTTCAGTATAGGTTTAAGCAAGGTGTTACCCTGGAGTTACAGTAGTCCTCGACAGTTGTTTGGAGATTCTTGGACCCCACCACATATGTCACACCCACTGATTTATTTCCTGAGATGTCAACAAAGGTCTGTCAACTGCCCTCTTTCCTGACGGAGGCAACAGCCCTATCTCCAAATGGCCAGAGTTCGTAATAGCTAGGTACAGGACCCACAGAAGGGAATTTGCACTCTGTGCACCAAGGAAGCAGGGGCAATGAAGGGAGGAGATAGACCTAAGGGCCTTCTCAAAGCTGCTGAAACAAGAGTGGCAAGGTTTGAAGCGGAAAGACCCTTCCTTACAAAAGGGAGGTTTTGGCATGAACTGAGCCCTAATTGCCAGACTAGAAATGACACAGATTTTTCTTTTCCTTCTTGGAGATCAAGAACCCATGCAGAGCACACACATAGACTTGTCCTTTTTGAGACATCTAAGATTACTTAGATTTCATTTATATAAAAGCCAGTTCCTTTCTGGAGCCCCAGGCAGAATATTCAAAGAAAGATGGGAAACATAAAAACAGACTACCTCCTGGCTTGGCTTATTAGAAAATCAATCATTCTGGTGTGAATGGGATCTGTTAGACTTAGTTCATGCTAGTGGAAAGGAATGCAAGCTCTCCTTCTGGCTTCACAGCCATTTTCTTCATTTATTTCTTAATTAACTTTTCAGAGCAAAACAAGAACAGAAAACAACCCATCTTTCCCTCCCGCTTCAGAAACTATTGTTTAATATTTCCTGTCAGAGGCTCAAGATTTGTTTAGCACTCTGCGGTTAAGTGAGGAAGAGCAAAGCAGTTATCAGGATGTATTAAAGAAATTTGAGCTATATCATAATCCTATAAATAATGCAATTTGAAATATAATTTCATATAAGAAATGAAAAAGTAAGGGAAACTCTTGGACTTCATAATGTTGGTCAGTGCCTGAGATACTTTTTGCATTGCTGGGGCCTTGCAGTCACAACTCCGCAGCCTGCCTTTCACTGCCAGCTCCTCACCCTCTCACTCAGGCTGCCAAGGCAGCATTTTCCAGAGCCATCAGGGCTGTATTTTTCCCCTGTTGCTCTCATACTATTGCTCTAATGTTGTGATTCTCATGGCCTTGCACCTACAAACCCTGTTAGTGTCGTTATAGCAGATTCTCATTTTTCCACTGGCATGAGAATCCCACCTTTCTTCCCCCCTATTTCCTATGCTTGGTTGCAGCTTTTGGTTTACATTATGGGAGCCAATAATATGCATGCACTGAGCTTAACAACCAAGAGCAGCACCTACCCCTCATCAAAGCATGCTCCCATCAGTGCTAATAGCACCATAAGCGAGAACAGCAAGAGAGGGTTTGAGCAGGTCCTGACAAAGAGTATGTAGTTACCACAGTAAACGTTTTAGGGGGGGTAGACCCTGCTGCACTAGAGAGGGCACCTGGGGAGGATGTTTGACTGAGGACCCCCATCACTTTTTGTCCTGGCTGGCCCTGGGGAAAACATTTTAGCTTTTTCTTTCACTCTCCCTCTCTTCTTCTGTTTCTATTTTTCCCCCAAAGTAACTTTCACAATTACAGTCAGTGTATGTTAGCAGCTATAGACCCTGATAAGAAATGTTTGAGCATGTGAACCTGGCTCAACATCCTTTGTGAAGCAATAACAAAGCTAAGTCTCCACTGTTACAGATACCATCTTAGTAGGCTTGTGCAGTTCCCAAGCAGAGTATAATGGGGATTAGAGAAAAAGGCAATTAGAAGAGCCAGGGCAGAGGAGACAGCCTCAGATCAGGAATCAAGGCTTGGAAGTAAAATCAAGACATTACAGAAGTTCGCTGAACTATGAGATCATAAACCATTAAGATTATATAGAGCTAGGACAAAACTTCCAGCCAAAAGCCTAAAAAATGCAGTCAGATTGAGTTTGTAAAAAACAGCATGAAAATTGTTCAAAGGGTAGAAGCATAGACGTTAGAAATGTTCAGTCTTCAGACAGCTTTGGTGTTTTTAAGAAGCAAAATCATTTTATGAAAGTCTGGAGACATGGACTGACAGTACTGAAAAAGAAACAAAGTGAAAGTGCTGTAATAATCTATATTGTTGTTAGCAAGGCTTCACCAATAGTCAAGGCTTTTGCAAGCAGGGAATCAAGAGAATTTGTTCTGCCAACTGTTTAAGATACAGCTACATCCAGGGAGTACAAAAACATACAATTATTAACATATTAACTTATAATTATTAACATTATTAACATATTATTATCCAAATATAATTATTAATGATAAAGCTTTGGTAAGATTCAGTGTTTATTTCTGCTGAAAATTAACAGTTATAATCAGTGCTTCAATGTTGTTCATTAAATTTGGTGTACTAGATAACAGACTACAGCCTTACTGTTTGGAGGTTGAATGCTCTGAAAAACTGAATGATTTCAAACACATTTTTTTCACATTCTGTACAGCAATAATCTTGCCTGCCTGTGGACATGGTGTGAAAAACATTTCAAAGTTATTTTAAGAGGCCAAGGAATCGAATGCAAACTGCTATGAATTTGGCACCACTCAGTTATAGGGCAGTCCCTGCTTTCAGGGGATTTGTTTGATATAAAGCTTGGAATTTCATCTGGTTACTAGCTACTGAAGTTAAAAGCAGAGAAAATGTGAATTCCTATAACCACCATTGTTGTGGTTTAACCCCAGCCAGCATCTCAGCACCACACAGCCACTCATTCACTCCACTCCCATTGGATCGGGGAGAGAATCGGAAGAGTAAAAGTGAGAAAACTCGTGGGTTGAGATAAAGACAGTTTAATAAGTAAAGCAAAAGCCACGCATGCAAGCAAAGCAAAACAAGGAATTCATTCACCACTTCCCATCAGCAGGCAGGTGTTCAGCCATCCCCAGGAAAGCAGGGCTCCATCAGACGTAACGGTTACTTGGGAAGACAAACGCCATCACTCTGAATGTCCCCCCCTTCCTTCTTCTTCCCCCAGCTTTATATGCTGAGCATGATGTCATCTGTTATGGAATATCCCTTTGGTCAGTTGGGGTCAGCTGTCCCACCTGTGTCCCCTCCCAACTTCTTGTGCACCCCCAGCCTACTCGCTGGTGGGGTGGTGTGAGAAGCAGAAAAGGCCCTGACTCTGTGCAAGCACTGCTCAGCAATAACGAAAACATCCCTGTGTTATCAACACTGTTTCCAGCACAAATCCAAAACATAGCCCCATACTAGCTACTATGAAGAAAATTAACTCTATCCCAGCCTAAACCAGCACAACCATGTAAAAGCAGAGTGAATTATGGTCCAGAATCACATCAGTTATCACCTTGGCAGGTCTTGTGAGGCGTTCAGGGAGGAGTGGAGACCGGGAGCTGATGCAGGAGGTCCTTTGGCTCTTCTGCAAGATTTAGACAGTGACAACTCAACGTGAGTGACCAGGACGCTGCCCAGCCTTCCAGCCAGGCTCTAGCCACAGCCTCGGTCATATAGCCTTCACCCATACATGATTTTACAAGGTCACCAGACAACGGCAATCCCATAACGTATCACCACACCCAGCTCTTTCTCCTCTTCCTGCTGTTTTCTGTTTATGAACCCACAGCAGTAATTGCTACAGCAATACTTGTTATTCATCCTTAAATTCCCGAAGATTCACTTTGTGCTATTAAATTTCATCACAGTTCTAACCCTCTAACCTGCAGGGTCATCTACTTTGTACAGAATACTCATATTCTTTTTGATATTAATAGTGCCAACCAGCTTTATGGCATTAGCACTAAAATTCATCTGTGAAATGCCAACCTTTTTTGCCAAGGTCACTAATAAAAATAACAGAGCAGATTATTCACAAGATTAATCCTTGAGGGGAAAAAAACCTAACTAAACTTTTTTCTTTCAGTAACATTATCCCATTTCTATAAAGAAATTTGGTACCTGAAACAGTAGCTCCTTGCTTGGAGCTGTTGGCCATATCAAAACTTGTTCTATGTGTATCTTATAAATTATTCCTTGCAGAGGTATAAAATGAGATTTTTAATGTATGAATAATTTCCCTCAGGTTAAGGAGATTTTGTATAGATTAGATAGAGAAGGAATTTGAAAAATCTTATGGCCAAGTCACATCTGCAAAGCCAGGTGCCTTTATTTACTGTTGTAAGCTTCACATTTATCTAAGTTTTTAACGTATAAGGTCTTTGAATGTCTAGAAACAAATATACAGGGGGTTTAGACCAGGTGACATCAAACAGATCAAAAAGAGCTAAATCATATATACCAGAAGACTGGCCGCTGATTTACTAAGATTTTTTACTTCCCTGTTTAGTTTTCTGAGATTTTTTTCACATTTCACATGCATTTTGCTGATTTCTAGTAGAAATTAAGACTGTTATCATTATGTTAAATTTACAGAGAGTAACCGGTCTAATTGAGACACTAAGAAAATGCAAGCCCATGACATTTTAACATTCTATGTCACCTTAACACATTCGGAGTAAGTGACGGAACATAAAAAGAGTTGTCTGTATCAATTTGCTTCATTCAAGCAAGAGAGGTAACCTACAAAACACATGCTTCACCCTGTACCAGATACAACAGGACAAATACACTTCCTTGCCCTGCTCTTTTCTTTCCACCAATACCACAGCAAAGAGCAAAAGCAGCGACAAAGAGAAGTACCAGACCTCTGCTCTCAGTCCTGGGACAGCCCAAACCTGGGAACTGCCTTGGCTAGCGATGCAAATCCTGTGCTACATCCCATCTCTCCTAAGTGCTAATCATAGTAGCCTACGTCTCCAACATATGTTAGATAATTAGCAAGCAGTGTTCCTCAATGAAACTCGCAATTCCCTTTTGCTTTTCTCTTTTAATTAAAACAGATCCCTATCATATTTTCTTGATTTGTCTGAGGTGGTAGTCACTCCTTTGCCTGTCAGCAAACAGCAGTAATTCCACAGCTATCTCTGGGAACCAAATGACACAAGCAAGGGAATAAATCCCTCATGTTAGGGGTTACTGTTGATTCGTTCTACAGAGACTGGCAGTCAATCTGATATCATTTCTGAGGTCAGAGTACATAAATAGCAGCTTATGCTGTTTTTTTCCCTCCTAAGCCCATATCTTGTATGGGTTCATTTCCTGCAAATGGGTTCATAAAATGCCTTCGGAGGATGTTTAGAGATGAACATCATAATGGGGATTAGTGCTTTTCTGTTTCTGAGTTGTTTTTTCTTTTGCCATAGCATCTGGTCTCTTTGGCAGCATGGGAACATGCCATTAGTAAATACTACTACTTAGAAGACTTTCATATTTCTGGCTGGCTCTCCCTTAAGGTCCTCAATATAAAAACAACTGATAAAAACAATATGGGCAAAAACTTTCCAAAAGGATGAGGTTGTTTTGGGAAGTGTTGGTGGGAGATGGATTTTGGAAGTATTTAAGTACTGAAACATGTTTTTCACAACTCCTTTGCTCATGCTTTATCAACTATAATGATAAACAGGAGATCAGAGCCACAGTCACGTCTTTCCACATGTTCCAGGGCATGTAACTGAGGGCAGAAGTCTTGGTCACTGATGGGTTGGTCACAAAATATCCGATGGGTTTTCTGCCTGTGTTCAACACCTCTGGATCCTGGAGAAGTCCTCACTTTACTGTTAGCTTATTCAAAGTTGTCCAAAAATGCAGGCAAGCATGAAATGAGACTTTAGATTTTGATTCCTCTGAGGAAGACTAGATTTCAGTTTACAAGCCTACTTGGAAGGTCTGATCAATAGGAAGTATAAAATTGCTCCATTAATTTTTCAACAGAGAATTTACTTAGCTGGAAGATACTGCATGTTATTTTTCTTTCCAGATCAAAAACATATGAGCAATGTAACCAAAACCTACTATAGGAGGAATTATTCATGTAATATCATGGAGAAAATAATATGTTTTGGTCAAAATATTTTTTAAAGGAAAACGAAGGAACAAAGGCTCACCTTGAGGTTAAAGCAATACACAAGGAGTCAGGAGATAAAGGTTCATTTCCTGGACCTGACACTTTATAGCTGTGTGACCTTGAGTAGTTCATATATGGCTCAGTGCTGCTCCCACGGAAGCCAGCAACAAATCCCTCATAACTTTCAGAGGTAAAATAGCTAATGCAGTAAAATGTGAGGCCCTGAAGCACGGTAAGTTGTTAATTTGATGCAGATGTGTGGAGGGACCTCATAATGCCAGTTGTGGCCCTTGACTCCATCTTGGGCCAAATTGCACATCATCTATCTGGGAATTAATTGGCTTTACTCTTTTTCATATAGCTATTTAGGTTATAAAACCCCCAACTATGCAATGCAATGCAATGCAATGCAATGTAGTATAATATAATATAATAAAATATAATATAATATAAGCAATTACAATACTATAATAATGCAATACAATGTATTTATAATATAATTATGATGGTTTTATATATATGTATAACATCCTTACATAACTTCTAAAAGTTAGAAAACAACTTCAAATACATTTATATTACAGAAAATG